>JAODUP010000798.1:100000-152500 GCA_025642065.1 Paralvinella palmiformis | reverse complement strand
AATCTATTCTACCATTTGGAAATACATTTAGGCCTGCACGAGTTTGTATACATAATCCATAGATTTTGTACTACTCGTGAACACATATAACCAGAACGTTTAATCTTCCCTGTGAGCAAATCTGGTCAAGCTCGTCGGCACATATGGACAAGTTCACGAATGCATCCAGTCAGGATGATCAAACATACAGAGTCCACCTGGTGGGCGTTTGGAGTCTATTTTGTGAGCACGTGAAGTCCACAACGTGAGCAGACAAAATCCTGCAAGTGAGCACCTTTAATTCTCCATCCGCCGATCAATAATAAGAACCATCATACATCCACCACCAACTGCATCCCCTCCCCCCCCTCCTCCCCAGCCCATCTCCCGCCGCCCAAAACGTTGTACAGCCTCTCTCCGTCCACTCTACGAGTCCGGGGATGCCGTTTTTATGGTATAACGAACAGTAGGCAGTTCGTAACGGGAGCTTATTGCTTTAGCTGAATGAGAGCTATGTACCGAACGCCGAACAAAACGGCTATGGATTTCCCTTCTCGTCTTAATCGTTCGATAATTACCGCCACAAGTCGATGGGCGGCGCTACGGTACGTGTGTCCGAGTACTCGTGCCGCCCGTCTAAGACGTACCGAAGATTTTTGTTAAGCGTTGATACCTGGCTTTTTACATCGTTCACCTGGCGGCAGGACGACTTATATTTCTATCCCGGTGCGTGCTCCTCCAGCCCTGTCCCGTAATGCACGCATTAAGGTAATGTTCCACTAACCGCCGGGGGGAGGCGAAGGGGGGGGGGGTAATTCATCATTTTCACCATTTGTGCGAAGTCCGTCTGATGGTCGGACTGCTTCCGGCTGACTTCCGATCTGCGGTATCGTGTGCTGGACGCAAGGACCAGCTCCCACACGCACGCATACACGCACACACACACATGCACACACACAACCACGCACATACATATATGCATACATACATACATACATACAGATACACATACACTGGGAACTGTTGAGAATATTTCAGCAAGAAAAGTTGCCTCTCTGGATTCAGTCCTCTGGTGAATCGTCCGGAGTTCACGCGTCTAGATTATCTGCGCCAGTGCCTTATTCCATGCTGATAAAAGAGACACACGAGTGCACGCGTACACACAGACACACACAGACACATACATACTAAAGTTTAATTATCGAGCGATCACTTTGTACCTATCATTCTCCCGTTATTATGTCTATCCATTTTTAATCTAACAATGTGTGTGCGCATGCGCCCGTGTGTATGTGTGTGTGTGTGTGTACACTGTGTGGTGAGTGAGTGAGTGAAAGAGAAAGGGGGAAAGCCATCTTTCGCGCGCCATCTTTCACATGCCCTTTCTCACAAAAACAGAAATCAAACAAGGTCTAACATTTAACAGCGAGGATCTAGTTCAATGTACATATCCATCCGGTGTAAATAAGTAGACCTGAATGACACCTGTCATTTACACTTGGAATACGCGTGCAGTACACCTACACACACACACACACAGAGAGAGAGAGAGAGAGAGAGAGAGACACGTTGGGGTACCTTGAAAAAACTTATATCGTGCCCCGATGCTCGCCCAAGGGGTAGCATCAGTGCCGACCAGTTATTGCGTCCTCCTTGGGATCCATAATACAAACTAAGCCGATCTATAATTGATGTCGACATCTTCAGCTGTACGACTAACATCTGAAGATGTCGGGTTATGGCATCCCGTGTACGCCGTACAACGTGTGCCCGATCGTTCTCTTATTGACTAGTGATTCTAGTCAGTGGTAGTCAATCGATGTCACCGACTATCAGCCGCAGAACGACAGCATTACGACTAGACAATAGGCCAGTAACGAGCGACGCCAATTAGCCGAGAATAGATAAATCTTTATTTTCGTCCAGTGGTAGTTCTCGGGTTATTTCAGCCTCGTCCAGCAGGGCGAGAGTCCTGGTGTCTTTCTAGACCTAGTCCAGCAGGGCGAGTCCTGATCTCCTTCTAGACCTAGTTCAGCAGGGCGAGTCTTGGTATCCTTCTAGCCTAGTCCAGTAGGGCGAGTCTTGGTGTTCTAGTATTGTCCAGCAGGCCGATTCTTGGTGTTCTAGTCTAGTCCAGCAGGGCGAGTCTTGGTGTTCTAGTCTAGTCCAGCTGGGCGAGTCTTGGTGTTCTAGTCTAGTCCAACAGGGCGAGTCTTGATGTTCTAGTCTAGTCCAATCCAGTAGGGCAAGTCTTGGTGTTCTTCTTGTCTAGTCCAGCAGGGGGAGTCTTGCTGTTCTTCTTGTGTAGTCCAGCAGGGCGAGTCGTGTTGTTCTAGCCTAGTCCAACAGGACGAGTCGTGGTGTTCTTCTAGTTTAGTTCAGCAGGGTTTGTGGTGTTGTTCTAATCTAGTCAAACAGGGCGAGTCTTATTGTTCTAGCCTAGTCCAGCATGGCGAGTCTTGTTCTTTTAATCTAATCCAGCAGAGCGAGTAGTGTTGTTCCAGGTTAATCCAGCAGGGCAAGTCGTGTTGTTCTAGCTTAGTCAAAGAAGGCGGGTTGTGTTGCTTTAGCCTAGTCCAGCGGATGAGTCGTAATTTTCTAGCCCAGTCCAGGAGGGTAAGTTTTGTCGTTCTGGTCTAGTCCAGCAGAGTGAATCTTGTTATTCTAGCCTAGTTCCGCAGGGTGGGTCGGATTATTCTCGTCTATAGCCCAGCTGGGATGGTTCTGTTATTCAAGACTACGTCTGGTTCTGTGCCTGCCGGCCTATCCCAGCAGAACAAGTAGTGTTAGTCTCGTCTTAACCCAGCAGTGTTGGTCGTGTTAATTTAGCCTAGCTAAACGAGGTGGGTGGTGTTATTTGTAGCCTGTCCCACCAGGACAAGTATTATTATTCTACCCAGGCCCAGCTAAAGAGTGGTGTTATTCTAGCACAGCACAGTATGTCAGCTCGTAGTATGCCACCTCAGTCCACAATTGGTATTGTTGTAAACGTAGCCTGGCTTGGAAAAATAGTTATTTTGGCGGCAATGTGGGGCTAAAACTAACTTACTGAGCGGAGTATTTTATTTATGAGTAGTTAAGGCCAATGGGAAGACAGCCTCAGCTACATTAGTATCCCAGGATGTGTGTGTGTGTGTGTGTGTGTGTGTGTCTATCTATCTATCTATCTATCTATCTATCTATCTATCTATATATATATATATATATATATATATATACTTTGTAAAATTGGAATATGTGTACGTTATTAAAATTGAAATTGGAAATAATTACTTATTTACTTATTCCCATTGTGCACCGAATGTCACTCTAACCTGACGATGTGGGATAGTTTGAGTTAGCACAACATTGCAGGCCTTGGTATAATTTACCAGAACCAGAACCGGCAGAATCGGGCGATCGGAAGCATATTTAGCGTTGCCCATAGCGGCCAATGTGGGTAGAGTGGCCTTGCCTTGTAAAACAAAATTGTATTTACAAATTCGAACAATCATCATCATTGTAAACAGCACATCTTAGTCCAGCCGGGGTCAAGCCAGTCGAGCCGACCAGGACTAACCAGGTCGCCCCCCAGTAGGGTCCAGTAGGGCCCGGTAGGGCTAACCGAGCCATCCTACCACCGGCCCAGCGGAGTTAATGGAGTTACCAAAGCCCAGCGTCAGTGGGGCTAACGTAGTTACTGCGGGCTATCCCAGAAGAGCAATTCAAGTACCATACCCACCACACCCACACAGTCATACAGAGATGGTCGTATTCACCATAATAATGTCCTACGCTCACCAGTGTTGTGTGGCCCGTAATAATAATAATAATAATAATAATAATAATAATAATCACAGATCAGTGCCTTCCTTGGGCATTTATTTATCATCTCAGCGTCATGATTATAATGTTTTCAGAGCAAACAGCCTCATTAACTGGTAGCAGACGGTTAATAAACCGGATGTTGGTGCTGACGCCTATGAATCGTCCGCCATTCTCATTCTAACGCCCCCCCCCCCCCGAAAAAAATGGCTCGCCGCTAATGCATCGTGCACGCGCTACGCCCTGGTGCAGGTCGAAACTGAGCTATTATCCGCTATCGACGGAGACAACAGAAGACAGATGGCGTTGGAGAAAGGTGGCGACTTACGGCCGAGTTCTGTTCCTGTGGCGAGGAGAAGCCATTACAAACAGCTCGGCTTGGGAGGTCGGCCGTTGAGTGAAGGCGTGACAGATGACGGGCGGAATACAGGTGGACGGCTGTCCCAACTGTTTACAATGGCCGCCATCATCGTCGGCCACGTCTCACCTTGCCGCCTGCGCCTGCGTCCGTTCTGCGCCGACGCGGCGAGGCCGGCCACTCTCTTCCGGTGGCCTGCTTATGAGCGATAATCTAGTGAGGAAAAAGTGCCAACAAGTAATGTCTCTCTCTCTCTCTCTCTCTCTCTCTCTCTCTCTCTCTCTCTCTCTATATATATATATATATATATATATATATATATATATATATATATTCCCTTTGTTCATCACGGCCCATTTAGCCTACCTTGTGCACAAAAGTGGCCGTAAAACATCAATCATCATCATCATCATCACCCTTTGTTCATCAGACTGTCTGTCTATCTGTGTTACTAACATGCCTACCTTTCGGGTAATTTCATCAGCGTTTGAAGTTGTCCATGACGACTACAAAGATGCCACCTGTAGATATGTACGCCTGTCATCCTTTTTTGGGGGGTAATATTGAGCTCGTGACGGATATCTGAACTTAACAAAGATGTGTAAATATAAGTACTGAGCGATATTAAAATAAATAGCACCAGCATCAACTATGATAATCTCCCGTATCAGACACCGAGTATAATTTGTTGTTCTGGATCGAGCAATAGCAACGGTCCTGCCAGAAGCAATAACATGCGTAGTATTAATAACAATCCGGGATGTTGTTTGTAGCATCGGTAAATATTAGCATAAATTCAAAGAAGGTAACAATTGAGCTCGCATAAAATGATCTCTACTTTTGATAGTTCCGCGGAAGAGGTAATAAAACCAAAATCGATTTTTATTCTCTCTCGTAGAACACCAGCGAAACACAAAACAAATCCTGATTTGTACCCGTGAATTTAGAAAGGTTTCTGGTAGGTCTGTGGCTCAATTGTACCGACGCCATTCTTCGCGGGCTGTACTATATACCAAAAACAAACAAACTAGCAGTGATTTTAGTGTTTGTCTTAAGAGTAGGTCAACTGGGTACATGTTGATATCCATAACTGTAATTTGTGATGATAATGAACATCAGATGAAATTATGAATGATACGAACTAGCGAGTTATGACATAAACACCGTCGGGATACGCATTAATTTCAATCAATGCCAATAAATATTAGATGTAGAGTCTATTTGATAAAATTTCTATATTGTAATATGAACAACTACAACCACATTCGAAATGACGGTGCGTGTGCGTGTGTGTGTATGTGTGTGTGTATATGTGTGAAATGGTCCTGTTTGACGGCCACTTTTGTGACCACGGTAGGGCAATGAGGCGAAGTGTGTTTTAGCTGTGGGCAATACGACACAGGTGTAGACAATCTCGAAGCGTGAATGCAAACTGTGGATGATTCTTCAGGGGACTAACCAGTCTTTCTCTGTGTGTGTGTGTGTGTGTGTGTGTGTGTGTGTGCGCGCGGGGGGGGGGTGCACGCGTGCGTGTGCGAGGCACATGTGGATAGATGATACTGAAGCTAAAACTGGCTTCATCATTTGCGTTGATTAGTGTAAAAATTACTCGATGCAAGGAACGCGAACTCCATTATTATCTCGATTTAATTCCACACGAGAAGGAACGGCGCCTACCGCACAAACGTAGCTTCGATTGTTTGCGCTCAGCCCGTCACGGGCGCTTTTGGTGAGCCGAAGTCCTCTAAACCATACCGGGCTACCCTAGTACTCCGTACCAATTCTGTTACATCCGTCCGAGTCGTGTCTACGGGTCGTACATTAGTTTTATTCTTTGCCCTTCTCTGTCATTTTCTCGCCGACCCGCTTCCTTCCGGACGTTGTAACGGTTCTCATTACGTGGCACGTGAATCGTGTTCTGTTTAAGTTTTCTCCTCGCGATCATTCTTTTCCCTTCGGCCGCTTCGATGACGTCTTCGCCGTTCGCCCTTTCCATCCGCGCGCGCGGATGTCGACATTCTATTCAATAATCGCCTTTATAATTGACTATTCGGTGCGACGTTGCTTGCCGCAGCGCGAAAACATGTTGACAAACAACGCCGCATCGCCTAAAAGCGGATCGCCTATTTGGGAATGGCATATAGGGGATTATTGCCGCCATCGGGTGTATGTATTCTCGTCGTCTGTCTACATCTGGGGGATATTTCATCCATCAATAAAACCATACGGCCTGAACAGATTACTTCCAAATGGAGCATCGCCTCGGACTTTGTTTAACAAACATAACGAGTGCCGAAACTAAACCAAATACTGACTCTTCTTCGTCCCCCTTTTTCATTATAACATTTGTAATTAAAACAATGATGGTAGTAATATTTTTTTTAAACGGTAGACATTATAACAACAATGATGTTTATGGTGATAATAAAAAACTAGCATTTATATGATTATTTATATTTTCATATAAAATGATATAATACGCGCGCACACATGCACACACACACACACACACATACATATATATATATATATATATATATATATATATATATATATAACGCATCTAACCTTACATACAAGCATATTAAACACTAGCATCGAACAAGGTTTTATCGCTAACTGACAATACTACTTGAGTGTACACAACACTGTCACCTTGATATAACATAATAAAGCTGCCATGAGCATTACTACATGTTTTGATACAATTGTTTTATCGCCCATGCGGATAGGCATTCATTCAACCTGGACATCCGTTACACGCATGTAGGGATGTACACACGCGCGTGCGCACGCGCGCGCACACACACACAAAGACGCACACACACACAAACACGCACACACACACAAACACGCACAGACACTATAGGCTACTATGTAACAGTTAACCCGTCACTCGGTAACATAATAATTATTGCCAGCAGATAATATTGATTTCACGAAGACGTAACACTCAACTAACACGATTCGTCAACTCCTATCGATGTATGACACTGTATTATGGCATTCAGACTGCAAGAGAGAGAGAGAGAGGGGGGGGGCAGGGGAAACAGAAAGAGAGGGGGTCATCACTAGCACACAGATAGATAAACAGATAGATAGATAGATAGATAGATAGATAGATAGAGAGGCGGGGTACATCCATATAGACGGACATACAAACAGGCAGACAGACACAGCGACAGACAGACCACTAGCTAGCTGAGCTGTCAGTGTATGAATAATTCATGTCTGATAGAAGATTTCCCTCGGCAGACTGTGACGTTCGATGCCATTAAAGAGCTGACTGAATGTGATGACATTAGTAACTCTCCCCCTCCATCCGGGTGACATTTAACAAGATAACAGTGACGACCGCTGTCAATATAGTTAACAGTGTTATCTAAAACGCTTTGTAAACAAACCCCAGCTTTACCTGTCGTCCTCAGAAACACACACACACAAACACACACATACAGACACACATACAGACATATATATACACACACTCCCATATACGCACACATACACATGTATATACACACACACACACACACACACACACACATACACACACAAAAACATACGCACACAAACACACACACACTTACATACACATACTTACACACACACACACACAGTGTTCTAATCACAAATGATTGTTGCTAGCCGAGAGTGATTTCATGTTAATATTGTTTGAAGGGGCAGTGTGAAGAAAGTTATTATTATTATTATTATTATTATTATTATCAGGTGAATTTCTCATATCCCTCACTTCTCTATACATATCGGTACGGATCGGTGAGACATTACAAGTCTCAGCATGGAAAGGCGCTGCACTGAATTCAGTAAACTAGGGCGTCCTTCAGAGGTCGCATTCGTGATTATCTGTGTCAGTGCCCTTCCTCACACTGGTAAACACACACACGCACACACACGCACACGCCACTGTCTCATCTATCAATATGGAGACCTCGAGAGTGACACCGGGAAAACTGGGTGTACTCCGTTCTTTGTGTGTGTGTGTGTGCTATTTCATTCGATGCCTTATATATATATATATATATAATACCATCTCCATTTAGCAATATGTACGTAGTAAGTATGGTAAGCCATCAGGCAGCAAACGTAAGCGTTATGGGACGATATAACAATTTGCTCTATATAATGGTCTGGCTTTGGCCAGATAATGGGGACGACTGTATGGTAGCCACTTTTGATGGGATACATGGAATGGGCGTCAGCAGTTGGGTGGTCTGTGTATCAGTGAGTGGGTGGGTAGGTGGATGGATGGGTGGTTAGTCGGGATCAGCGAGGCCGGGTTGGGGGAGGGGAAGCGGTTAGTGCGTTGCTGTTGTTGTGCCAGTGCACAGATTTCGTATCATTTCCTAGATTGTACCCGAGACACGATCGAGGTGTTTACTTGACCCGGTCCCTTGAACCCAATCGGTTTGTTTACCACGTGACCTCGCTTACAGCACAGACAATATGTCAGCCTCTGTTCGGCGCTGACCTCTGACACGGCTACCACGTGATATCCCGGTTTCACCGTTTCGACCTACAAAAGCCGAGTTCCCGCCTGAGTGTATATATATATATATATATATATATATATATATGGTACAACCCAATATCCCGCAGACAGTCGAGCTAAGCATGAAGTACGCCTCACACCCTCACCCCCCCCCCTCTCTCTGAACAGGTGTATCCATACATCCATACACGCGTTCTGGATCACCAATAAGCCATAATCTCATGTGTTGATGAACGTCTTCTTCAACCGATTAATGGCTTAAATTCGTGGACATAAAGTCGATGGTGCGAGTTAGGCTGCACCAAGTATCCACAAGACTGCATTGAATATAAGTGTATGATTAGTGTATATCGGTCCGCTGACGGTTGACGAGTTTCAATCCTTGCCTATTTCACTATACAGACCCTTTAAAGGTATACATGGCTAGCCGATGAGCGTCCGAGAGGCGATTTACTGCCGAGTTTCTCTTAACATCTGAAAAACGCGGCCTGAACCCTTCATTTTCTTGTACTCTCTAACAAGGGAAGAGGTTCACTACCGACCTTGACATCTAGACCCGAGATTCCGCCAAGCGAACAGTCTGACCGTGGCTTGTATAATTAACACGTGACAACACATTTATCATCCCACATTGTTCTTCCACGTCTAACACGCCGAGATTGTTATTAGCTATGGCATGCCCATATTCTTATTACACGTGACACGTAGACAACGTTATTAGCTGTTACGTTTTGACATCTTTATTACCGGTAATATGTCGGGCGTCTAATTACACGACGGTTCTGCCATTTTTTACCTGTATATCATTATTAATTATTACATACGGTTAGTGTTAGCGTCTGTGATACGGTCATCGTGTTGACATTCGGTATACACGTCGACATATCGATCAACAGCGGCTGCTCTGAATTGTTGACAGTTGGTTGACTGTAATCGGATATCTGGCATGTAGACACCTTTATTGTCTGTGATGTGATGTTAGTGTTATAATATGTAACGTATTGATAGTTTATTATTAGTGATACGTTGATACGCGTAGACAGCCTTGCTACATATGACAAGTTGGCGGCTTTATTACCAGTAACATACTCACAGTATATATACTGCCTGTATCGCTTATGATATGTTGATATTATTACAACCTGTGACGTACATTCTGAAAGGATTATAGTCTGTGACATGCTAATATTATGCCCTCTGACATTATTGCACTCTGTAATTTGATTATAGTTGGTTTTTGTTGGGGGTTTTTTTTTTTTTGGGGGGGGGTTCTGTGACATGTTGACAATGTTGTTACCTTTGACATGTTTACAATTATAGTGACAGTGACAGGTCTACCGTTTGTTAACTGTGACGTATTGGCCATGTTATGGGTTCCGGCATTTCGGCGATTGTCTTGCGTTGCCTAAGGATCAAAGCTGATTAGGAACGTCATCTGTAATAATATTGTATCATACCGCATTGTTTTACAACGAAACCAAATCTCACTCTCCCATTGTTAGTTCGTCTGTCAATCTGTCTCTCTGGTTTTTTACCCTCCCCCCTCTCTCTTTCTCTCCCTATCTCTCTCCCCCTACCCCCACCCCCCACCACCACCCCTCTCTCTCTCCCTACCTGTCTCTCCCCATCTTTCTCTTACTCTCTTTCTCCCTCACCCCTCTCTCACTCTCTCTACAGATGTCTGTCCGTCGTGCAAGCGCACGTGAGACCATACACAATGTCTTAGCAGCGTGAAAAGGTACCATTTTCGAATCGATTGTCCGGATGAAGCATCCACATGATGAACTGGCCATACTCTGTGCCAGTGCCTTTTACGCATTGGCCAAATACACATTCCAGCATGCTTCCAGCAAGTTAATTACCCAATCTGTAAATATTTAATCACTCCGCTCGAGAGAAAGAAAAATAACAACACCGAAATATGGGGACGTTTCGTATTCATTTACGTCACAGGTGTCACGTGACTCGCAAATCAGCCCACTTCCGGTGATGACGTGCGTTCTCGCTCGCTGATGACCTACCCCGTTATCGCTCATTGTACACGGGAAAAACAAAGCAATTTCTCAAAGTGATCCACTTCCAGGTTGGCCTAACCATCGCAATATTACACAAACTGGTACCATGGGACTGCCGTGACCGCCACACTCTATAACACTAACATGGCAACTGGACCGACGGACGGACGGACACACACACACACACACACACACACACACACACACACACACACACACACACACACACACACACACACATAATATATATATATATATATATACATACACACACACACACATATATATACATATATATATATATATATATATATATATATATATAGAGAGAGAGAGAGAGAGAGGGAGAGCGTTATACATTCAATACAAGCCTAACTCTGTACATACACCCAATATGACCCACCTTAGTCCATGGTGATGCCTACAAACATGGCCACCTCCCTTCCCCCCTCCCCTCCATAACGACCGACAACAAGGCAAATCCACCGACCCCCCCAACCTTAAACCACACAACATACCCTTCCTCATCGACCAACATGGCCGCCCTATACCTTTGGCACGAAATAGATGAATTATGTGAGCTTTGCATGAGTTATTGGTCAGAAAGAGGCAGGTGTACTCTCTCTCTCCGGCGGTGACTTGTTGTTTTCGCTGGATATTCCCTCTACCCAGCCAGGATTAACCCTTTGTTCCCGGCATAACTAACGGTTGGCCCGTCGTAACGCAGCTGCGAATGACGAAGCGCGATCGCTGGAAGGCGGCAGCCACCGACGATAAGGACGAGCCATTACCCGGGCCCAGTTAGAAAACGACAACAGTCGGGCATCGTCGTGTGACCATCAGTGCCAGACGGCAGTCGGCCATTGTGGCGCAGCTGGGAACGGGCGACAGTTCCGATGGTCGTGATCGCCGAGATGCAGTTCGGGCGGATCGAGAGCCACTTGTTGGCTGAGGGAGTCGGGGTCGATTTCTGCGCGTCATCGAAGTTGACGCAGTCGACGCGATGGACGATGGTTATCGGGATGAACACGATAATCAACTAACCGGCTAATGCAGCTGGAATGATGGCGACCGCGTACTATAATGCGGACGTCACGATAACATCCAATCCACATAATTCAGCCGGCGTGCCAACGTCCAGCTGTTATGATAGATCTGTTTGGGATAACGACCGGGGCACGTCTATCGCAGTTGGACGATAGCGACCGGTCGTTATAATGCGGCTATCGTAGCGGCAACGACCAACCATTGTACGAGAACTCGCACGATATAACGACCAAACATTCCCAGCCAACGTAAGACAGCTGCTACGATTACGATTAGCCGTCCTGCGACGATTGGCAGGATGGAGACCAACATCTACAACGCAGCTGGCATGGTGACGATAAGCTGTTACGACGCAGACGCTGTTGCAACGACCACCCGCCGTAACGCAGCTGGCGAAATAACGACCTGCCATAATGACGAGGGCGAAAAAGTACGACCAGCCATTATAACGACGCTGCGTAATAACGACCAGCCGTTATAAAACAGCTGGAAGAAGGCCGGACGAAGTCATCTCTTCTGGTTTTCGAATTTTTGACGTTTCTGAAAGCAGTCAATAATTTTAATTATAATTAAAGATTACCGATTTGTGTTTGGTTCACCGAGAGCCGTCCTTCCCAGAAAAGATGAGAATGGACAACCAACGAACAGCCAACTCTCTTAGCAGTCATTGTTCTACGCAGTCCGTTGTTCGGCCAACAGTTATTTCGCGAAGGAAATTTCGGCCTAATTGGTAGCGTGTTTGACCACAAACGTCTAACACCTGGGTTCAAATCTCAGCCTGGCAATGGATGGCGGGCGTTTCATCTTTCACTTCAGCTCTTGAAAATTTTAAATCCGTTCTAAAATACACCGGTTCAAGGCCGCTTTCACGGATAAATATTTACTATCTTTTAAATCACTTACAGGGTTTTTACAGACATATTATTTTTTTTGGGGGGGGGGTATTATAATATTGCATATTATTGAATGGCTCCTGCTAGTAAGGGCACGTTATTAAACATACCTTTTATTACCTTAGGAGGTAATATTTCACGTTTTATTTTCGTTTCGCTGTCATTTCAACCGATCTATGTTAACTATTTCTGTTATCGTCAAATTAGACTAAAAATAGCGTAAGACCGTGAAGCCGGTACGACGAATACGCCATTACATCTGGTACTGGGGCTACTGGCACGTCCCCAAACGTGTTCCAAGATGAGCCGTCAATTAGGTTTGTTTTTGTTTTTGTCGGCCACAGACCGGGAGAGAGCACATAGAGACGACTCGTCGGGTAGTCGTCGTGTTTTGGGTTCCTTCCGGCGCCACCCCTCTCCCTTCCCCCCCCCCCCCCGGCCTCGCTCACGCAGATGTCGCTCGGTGAAAAATGATCGATGAGATAGGTATGAAAAAAATACGCCATCCCCCGGAGTGTACCCGATTGGGGAGAGTCCGCTGACTTTTGGTACTCGCTATAACGGGAAGTCTGCGGGTTAAACAGATCAAGTGGTTCGTTTGGTTGGAGAGAGGGAGAGAGAGAGAGGGGGGAGTGGGCGTCATGGAGAGGGGGGAGGTGCTGCAAGAACGTGTGTGTGTGTGTGTGTGTGTATGTGTGTGTGTGTGTGTGTGTTCGTGTACTCGCTATTTTCGTTGGTCCACGCCAGCACTTGGTCGGCCGATGGTTCGACGTTGACAATCAGCAACTATTAGTAGCCTAAAGCGAGCGACGCGCGCTGCCCTCGTCCGGACAGCGAACAATTCTACAATCCAGGAATCGGTTCGAGCAGCCCAATCCGGGTAGACCGGGAGCGGGGTCGATGCGTTCGTTATTTTAGGCCGGATGGTCGAAGCACCGAATCCTGGACAGCGGGCTTCTTAATGATCCCTGCCCCAGACCGAACTAGATGTCGATTGTTTGCCAGAAGAACGGGTTCCCAAAATAACGGATCAACCCCCCCCCCAGCCGTCGCGGCCCCACCAAACCCCCCCCCCCCCGAATGATTTCACTGGCTGCCATTTTGTCAGACACTGTCGTTGACACCTGTCACGGCAGCTGACTTGTGTATATTATTTACTTTCGTGACGGCTCTCCCGTTCTTACTAACAGACAAACTCCTCCCTCTTCGTTGCCCCGACTTCTCTCCGGACGCAGTCTCCTGTCGGTGGAGGAGGAGGAGGAGGTTGGAGGCACACACACACTCGTCATCCTCACGATCCCTGGAATCACCGCTCACCGGAGGTTTACCTGAGGACGGGGTCAGTTGTTTCTATGTTGTGTTTTTTTGCCGTCGTCGTCGCCTCGCCCGATTGATGAAGACCTCGTATTGTTGTCTGTTTGTTGGGGGGGGGGGCAGCGCGAATGATGTGGTCCCCGAGTCTGTCGGCGAGGTCGGAAAGGGCTATCATCGTCCGGTCGGTTCCTTATTCGTTGCGGATGTGGTGCGGCATGAGGCCGGCTGTTGTTATCGTCAATGGTACTTCGGTCCTCTGGGTTTGATTTTGGCGACCTCTGTTGGATGGTGGTGCTGTACGCTAGTTCGTTCGTCTTCAGTTATTTTTTAGGCGCCTCGCATTCGGGCAAAGAGCAATACCTATATCCGGTCAACTATCTTAGTTAAAACCATATCTCTTTAATCTATCCTCTTCCTTAATTTAATGACTTCTCCGACCACAGAAATCCCGCCGAGTGGGGGGGGGGGTTATTTATGGGAGTATTTGTTGTTGTGCGGAGCTCCCACGTGCTACATGGTCGTTGCGCGCGGTACATCTTCCCATGCCCCGGTTATGACCCCAGTAGGTAGTGCGAGCTTTTTCCCTCCAAATGCGGCTGGCGTCATCGCATCATCTGTCCAGTAATAGGATGCCCGGCTTCAGAATCTGATGCACTGTCTCCGAATCCGGCAACCGGTTATCGGAATATAATCATTGATCTCGGATCAGGGCAAAGGTTGCGGTTCGACCCGATGATCTCGGTATCTAGGTCAGGGCATCACCGGCTAACAAATGATTAAAGAATATCATGTCTGATGAGGTGTACCTTCACTATAATGAGTGGTATTGGTAGTGGTGGTAGAAGTAGTAGTAGTAGTAGTAGTTGTTGTTGTTGTATTGGTAGTGGTGAGGGTGATATTGGTGGTGGTTGTGGTGATGGTGGTGGTTGAGTCAACCCGTGATACTATGAGAGCTCGGAGGAAAGCAACATCTGACACTTTGAATCCCGGTTTCTGAACTCCTGATTAATGGCGAAAATGCGGTGATAAATGGCCGCATGGGGGCAGCACGTCCTTCTTTGATGACGTCAATCTCAAGCAGTGGCACTAACAGGGTAGAGTTTTGGCAGATGGATGCTCGGGAAAGCGCCATACCACCCCCACCCCCTTCCCCAGGTTTACATCAGAGTACAGCATAGCTCCATTCATAGTACACAGTACTACATAGCGTATTAAAAAAGGGTACAAATCTCGGCCGGTCTGGCAATTTCTGGAAGGTGTTTCTTCGTTTACCGTGCCCCGTTCCGATTGGAAGTCGCTCGGCTCATTTAGCCTACCGCGTACATAATAAACCTGGCCTCTAAAAGGAGCAACTCACACTGTAAGTGAACGGCGATTCGCTCCACACGACACCGCTCCAAGGATTCTGAACCACCCCAAATCCCGGCCTTTTTTACCAGCATTTATTCCATCCGTGACGCTGCCCAATCATTTCTCACGGCTCGCCCCAAAAATCAAAATGGAAATGCTATGTTTTCAATCAATATCCCGCCTTCGATGATCTAACAGACGTAACGTTTAATTATTAGATATCGGTTTCAACGCGTTATCAGATGAGCGATAATCGGTGGCACATTATGCTTTTATTGTTAATCACAATCGAGTCGTGTTTGATTGGTTTAGTGGCGCCATTTTGTAAAGTATGTACGTATCTGTGCCCGTGTCGGTATATCGGTCTGTAAATGCGTGTGCGTGCTCGGCTTCGTTCTTTCGTGCATGCGTGCCTGTCGTAATCAAAGTGTGAATGCCGTTTCGTTTCGTATTTAATTATTTTCATTGGCGTTTGTGATTGGTGATACGCCGGTGTTTACCACATTAACATCGTTCGTGATTGGTAATACACTGATGTTTACCACATTAACATCGTTCGTGATTGGTAATACACTGATGTTTACCACATTGACGTCTTTCGTGATTGGTAATACACGATGTTTACAGCATTAACGTTATTTATTATTGGTAATACACTGATATTTACAACATTAATTTATTTCGTGATTGATAATACACTGGTGTTTACCACATTAACGTTGTTCGCGATTACTACTACACTGATGTTTACCACATTAACGTCGTTTCTGATTGGTAATACACTGATGTTTACCACATTAACGTCTTTTCTGATTGGTAATACACTAATGTTTACTACATTAACGTCGTTTCTGATTGGTAATAACTGATGTTTACCACATTGACGTCTTTCGTGATTGGTAATACACGATGTTTACAGCATTAACGTTATTTATTATTGGTAATACACTGATATTTACAACATTAATTTATTTCGTGATTGATAATACACTGGTGTTTACCACATTAACGTCGTTCGCGATTAGTACTACACTGATGTTTACCACATTAACGTCGTTCGCGATTAGTACTACACTGATGTTTACCACATTAACGTCGTTTCTGATTGGTATTACACTGATGTTTACCACATTAACGTCTTTTCTGATTGGTAATACACTAATGTTTACTACATTAACGTCGTTTCTGATTGGTAATAACTGATGTTTACCACATTGACGTCTTTCGTGATTGGTAATACACGATGTTTACAGCATTAACGTTATTTATTATTGGTAATACACTGATATTTACAACATTAATTTATTTCGTGATTGATAATACACTGGTGTTTACCACATTAACGTCGTTCGCGATTAGTACTACACTGATGTTTACCACATTAACGTCGTTCGCGATTACTACTACACTGATGTTTACCACATTAACGTCGTTTCTGATTGGTATTACACTGATGTTTACCACATTAACGTCTTTTCTGATTGGTAATACACTAATGTTTACCACATTAACGTCGTTTCTGATTGGTAATAACTGATGTTTACCACATTGACGTCTTTCGTGATTGGTAATACACGATGTTTACAGCATTAACGTTATTTATTATTGGTAATACACTGATATTTACAACATTAATTTATTTCGTGATTGATAATACACTGGTGTTTACCACATTAACGTCGTTCGCGATTAGTACTACACTGATGTTTACCACATTAACGTCGTTCGCGATTAGTACTACACTGATGTTTACCACATTAACGTCTTTTCTGATTGGTATTACACTGATGTTTACCACATTAACGTCGTTTCTGATTGGTAATACAGTGATGTTTACCACATTAACGTCGTTTCTGATTGGTATTACACTGATGTTTACCACATTAACGTCTTTTGTGATTGGTAATACACTAATGTTTACCACATTAACGTCGTTCGTGGCAGTCAATTAACTGATATGATGAATAATGAGTATTCGTGTTAATCTATCTAACAATAACATCTGCTAATTAAAGTTGACAGTACCAAACTGGTATCTGTCAAATCGGGTACCAGTTTATCATTTGGCAGCAACTTAAATTCGCAAGACAAACTTGCATTCAGAGTTCTTTCAGATTCAGACTGTAAATTAATAATGCCAATCTACGTGAGTGAGTTAGTGAGTCAGTGGTTGGTTAAGTGAGTGAGTCTTTGAGTGAGTCTGTGCGTGAGTAAACGAGCAAGCAAGTGAGTGGGTGAGTTTGAGTAGCTGGAGACGAGTGAGTGTGTGAGGGAGTGAGTGTGTGAGTGAGTGAGTGAATCAATGAGTGAGTCAATGACTTTAGGGTACATCGGCACAAAAACAGGAACTTAAAATCTTCTCCTTTAAGTCGTCACTTACGACGTACAGAAGGATATGCGTATAGATCCCGAACCAGCAGGTCAGACCAGTCTATGTCTAAACAAATCCCCACTGACTAGACTAGCCGAGGTCTATATCAGCTGAGGTCTATGATGCCGTATTCTCCAGAGATCCGGACAAACGTCATCCAGTCTGGCAGCAGAAAGTCGCTAAGACATCACTAATAGCTCGGACTTAAGATCCCGGACTCAGCTATCCTGATAAGACAATAGTCATGTTGTAGATCCAGAATACGATAATATCACATTAAATCGAGAATGGCTTGCCATAGAATATTGGCCAGCCTCTGTTGGCCTATAAGCCGCCAGATGGCGACTGGAGCCCAGGCTCTCCTGATATGGAACATCTATGGATCACATTGGGATATCTGGTGAAGGATGTCGGAGTCGCTGGGGACATGCTAAAATAAATTGGTTTACTCGTATCAGTTGGCTCGTGTATGTAGGTATGTGTGCGCCTATGCACGAATGTGTGTGTGTGTGTGTGTGTGTGTGTGTGTGTGTGTGTGTGTGTGTGTGTGTGCGCGCGCGCGTGCGCAACAACATAGAGCAGAGAGAACAATTATCTCCAATTGCTCTACAAACGTAGGCCGAAACTGCTTGTACTCCTACGCTAATATTGATCCAGAAGTATAGGAAACACCCCCAAGGCCAATGACCATAGTCCATGTCTTAGTCATATGTGACATCTGTATGGGAGCTGCTAGTTGACATTCTCAGTTTCATCTTTAGCTTTAAGACATTTGACAGCTCCTAGTCTGACTGTGGAGGTTGTCGAAGAACTAGTTGTAACATGGTGGTTGGGATCTTGAGGCAAGGATTGTGAAATGATGTGTGAGTGTCTGTATATATATATATATATATATATATATATATATATATATATATATATATATATATAGAGAGAGAGAGAGAGAGAGAGAGAGAGAGAGAGAGAGAAAGATAGATAGATAGAGAGAGAGAGAGAGCAAGAGATAGATAGATAGAGATAGATAGATAGATAGATAGATAGAGAGGGAGAGAGAGAGAGAGGGAGAGAGGGGGGGGATTACATATAGACAGCCATATAGACAGAGTACAAATCAAGTGTTCAGGATCGTGTTATTGGGTTAACTCAATCCTCTGAATCAGTAGCACAGCACGTAATATGTTCATTAGACGTCGTGCAAAATCGTGAAGAACGTCACAACTATGTGCTTACTTAACCCTCTACTTTATTGTCCTATCGCTTCCCGTTCTCCGTATTTGCTTAATGGCTGCGCTGTTTACTTGGCTGCCTCTCTACTTGGCTGCCTCTCTACTTGGCTGCCTCTCTACTTCGTGCCGTTTTTCGTCCGTATTTCCTTGTGTGCGCGACATTTGATCGAATAGTAAATAAAACAATAACAAAGTTGACATTTTAAATAGAACGCTTCGGAACATCCAATGTTGTCACAATCTGTCGGAATAAGCCACGAACTCGGGTGGTAGTGATCCGTGATCCAACGCGCCACCAACTAGACCATGGAGGCGCCTCAATCGTGAAGCTGTAGTGAAGATAAAACATCACTGCTGTATTTCAGAGCGTTATCTGTTTGGTCTATGTCGGCTGCATAATAGCTGAGGTTCAGGGATCAAATTCCAGCGTATTGTCTGTGTCTGATCATCTCACGTCCCTTGGTTAGGTATCCCAGGTGTGATAGGCGCCGATGCTAGACAAGATAATCCCTCATCCTCCGCTCACCTCACAAAAAGTTATCTATATAAGTATCCGCCTTCAACTGGTTGATATATAATTACCTCAGTGCTGCATTCATCGAAACCGTCTCCTAGATACAAACATAGACACCATACAGCTACATCTGTGACGTGCACGAGATTCTGTAAACAAATACTGCTCGTCCTTCGCAATATACAAACACGTCGCTTATAACTTATTTAGATTGTGTTTACTTTATTAGAACGGATGCCGAGTGTTAATAATAATAATAACTATTGTGACAACATAACATGGTTACTGGCTTGTACTAAACAGACACCCACACACATGCACGCACATACACACGCACACACAATGTTTGTGCGTGGTGTGTGTGTGTGTGTGTGTGTGTGTGTGTGTGTCTCGTTCCCAGTGTTCATAACGTAACCATCTAATATTCCTCGCTAGACGTTATCATAACGTATTTACGTTTTCCTTATTAACTATCAAAACATCATTCCGGAATTTAATAATTGGGGAAATGGAATGGTGAGTAAGTGAGTGAATGAGTGTTTATTTTAGTTTTTCTGTTGCTGGTCATAGCTGGGACATACAGACTAAAGACGACTCTTTATGATACTATAGACTTATGATACTTTGACCTGAATACTAGTTTATATTAATAATAAACAAAATGTCTGTCTGTCTGTCTGTCTGTCTTGCACACTTATTTCCGTGTTGGTTAGTTCGCTCCCGGTATTTAACGTTAATTCAATCCACTTAACAATATACATGCACAAACTATACTCAAAGTTCCATCCTCTTTTTATGAACATTAAACACACGGTTAGTCAACTGATATTAACACAAAAGGGTCGATAAACACAAATCGTTTGGTAATTTATTATATTTCGTTTATTACGTGTAGTTCTACATGATAATGTCAATTGTCATTGTATTAATTATCAAAGCTTATCAAAGCCTTATTTCCAAAAATGGGGCGCCTCCATGGCCTAACCGGTAGCGCGGTTGGCCAGATATATATGGCACCTAGGTTCAAAACTCGGCTGGGCTGTGCTAGAAGGGTGTTTCATCTTTCACTTCACGTCATTAGGTTTTGAGGTCGCTCGGTCCATTTAGCCTTCTTTGTGCACAAAGGTGGCCGTAAAACAGGAACATTTAAATTTTTCACATTATTCCCAGACAGAAAAAACTATGAGGAGGTCCTCAAAATAGGCGTTGCCCTCACCCTGGGATAAGTACCCTGATTACCCGTAAGCAATGAGAAATTACGAGTCGGCAGTCGGTGATTAGGGTCGGGGACTGGGGATTATTTTATGGGTCATGCGTCGGCACTTCGAAAATATTTCTTAATCATTGAGTTAGAGCTTTCATGCAGACATTATGATCTTCACATTTGGCTCTTTAGCCTAACGTTATGACTAGACGATTCCTATATATGCCAAGGACGCGAAATGAAACTTCTGGGCAAAAAGTAGGCTAAATGGGCCGAGCGACCTCCAAGGATAATGAGGCGAAGTGAAAGATGAAACATCCTTCAGACATGTCCTCGACGAGATTTTAAGTCAGGTGCTTGCTCTGTATGGGAAATGAGACTGTTGGGCGGATAGCATCTTTTTGTTTAACATCCTAGGACAGGGAGAGATGCACAGTTCTCACTGGCAAGGCTACGTAGATTTCAGTATCTTGAAAGGCTTTCAGTATCTCCGTCATGTATAGGGTATGCCGTCATTTAATGCTGCTGAGGAGAAGATGGAATACTAAAGTCCAAAACAGATAATGGGAAAAAGAAGAAAAAGTCAAACCGAATCGAAATACTCCACCTCGATTACCTGATGAATTATTTAATTATTAAATCACGAAATAGCGACAATTAGAGCTCTTTGGTTTCGCCTTATCTAACTAGTAATATAAACTTATCAAAGACTGACATAGTCATGATCAACCACAATGACAGACATAGTCATGATCAACCACGATGACAGACATAGTCATCATCAACCACAATGACAGACATAGTCATCATCAACCAAAAATGACAGACATAGTCATGATCAACCACGATGACAGACATAGTCATGATCAACCACAATGACAGACAGTGTCATCATCAACCACAATGACAGACATAGTCATGATCAACCACCATGACAGACATAGTCATCATCAACCACAATGACAGACATAGTCATCATCAACCACAATGACAGACATAGTCATCATCAACCAAAAATGACAGACATAGTCATGATCAACCACGATGACAGACATAGTCATCATCAACCACAATGACAGACATAGTCATGATCAACCACAATGACAGACATAGTCATCATCAACCACAATGACAGACAGTGTCATCATCAACCACAATGACAGACATAGTCATCATCAACCAAAAATGACAGACATAGTCATGATCAACCACGATGACAGACATAGTCATGATCAACCACAATGACAGACAGTGTCATCATCAACCACAATGACAGACATAGTCATCGTCAACCACAATGACAGACATAGTCATGATCAATCACGATGACAGACATAGTCATGATTAAACACAATGACAGACAGTCATGATCAACCACAATGAGGACTTAGTAATAGTTGGTATGATATCTTGTTATTATTATTATATACCATATTTATATAGCACTCTTTTCATAAACTATATCATATTCAAAAGTACTTTACAATACAAGACATATAAACGTAAAATGTTAAAATGACATGAAATAATATATATTAAATGTAAAATAAAATATTACAATATAGTGGTGATTAAATTTTTGACGTAATAGTATGATTTAAAAAAGACAAATAAAATAAACTTAATCAACTAAATTAAATCGTTATAATATACTAATATAAGAAGGAGTAAATTCACGATGGATACATTACGTCAGAAAAAGGATGGAATAAGAGTTTCCGAGATGTTAGCCCTTTAACGCCGACAGGGAGCGTTTTTTTTCTATGAAATATTGTGATATTTTAACATTGTGTGGCGCGGTTTATCTCATTGTGTGTACACTTCCACGTGAATCACAGACCAGATGGGCCGATCCGATGTGTATAGTTATACGGCGTAAGCTAGCCTCCCACAAACGTTGAACTCTCACATGGAGCAGGCTATATTAGGACGTGTTGTGTACAGTTCCTGTTGGATCAGGCATGTCTTAGGGGAGGAGCTCGTCATTGGCAGATTGGCTCAAGAATAATTGGCAATCATATACTAAACGATCTCGACCCGGTAGATCTTGGGTCATGGGGCTTGCCGAGTTTGGTCGGGATGGTGATATGTGCGTGGTGTAACACTGGCCAGCATCCTGTCCTAATATTGTTATCGATTTGATATACTAACAGGCCAGTGACTGGCTTAGGGTATTTTTTTATTTTATTTCGACCAGACGGTGACTGTGGTACTTAGTTTGGCAGCTGATGGCATTTACCCCGTAATAACGATCAGTAAAAGGGCGCCTCCGTGGTCTAGCGGTAGCGTGCTGTAACACAGATCACTACCACCCGTGTTCGAATCCCGGCGTGGGCATATCTGAAGGTTGTTTCGTCTTTCACTTCGTCTCATTACCTTTGGGGGTCGCTCGGCCCATTTAGCCTACCTGGTGTACAAAAGTGGCCGTAAAACATCAATCATCATCATTATCGACCAGTAAACGTTTGCGTAAACATTATTATCCAGAAGGGAAAAACATTTTCACTTGAAACCTTTGTCTAGATTTTATTCCGATTATCTGAAAAGACAGAAATCAGTGTTACCATATAGGGCGCGCGCGCATGCACGCACACACACACACATATATATATATATATATATATATATATATATATACTGATCGTTTAACAACACCAGATAATATTCTACTGTAAGAATACCAATTTTTATTCAGACACGTAACTGCATGACATATATTCTATATTTAGTATTTTTCATATCTTTTCAGATCCTTATGGATACGTTGAGGTTTATGGACTGTGGCAAAACTGTTCTTCCAACCTTTCTTCTGGTGATACTGGTGACTTAATATGCTCAATATTAGCTTGGTCAGGTGAGTGTAGGTTGTATATGGTAACCAAACAACACCACACCTAAGAGAGACAAATACAACACGTAACCAGGTCCCAGTATCGCTGCGTCAATATTAGCACGAGCCGTCATGTATCTGTAAACATATATGTGTGTGCGTTATGATCTGTAGAGCTCGATCATAACGGCTCATTGTATTTGTAAATTACAGAGACATATAATTCTTTTTTGTAAGTTACAGTGTATTAGTCCGAGCGTGTTATTTTATAATTAGAGCGTATTTCACAATGATAACCGGATTTTGGCACTTTTAATGGGTCTAGAAATTCCTCTGAAATAGCCAAATTTCATATTACGAAACTCATTATTTCATAGTCAGCGAGAACTTTTCTTAACTACAACGAATCAATAGTCTATTAAAGCTGCCATGACATGAAGTAATTCAACCAGAGACAAAGATAAAAGAGTAAACAAACTAAATACAATCAATCATCCAGTTAATGAGACAAAGGAGTATCCTGTGTCAACACGTGACGATAGCACTTCGATGGACAAGAAGTACCACCTAGCCGAAGTTTCGCACCAAGGTAAGTTTCTACCAATTAATACTGATATAAAAATTAAAAGGTATAAATATAATAATAATTTTATGGTGATACACGACAGATACCCAGCTTCGTACCTGTAATGTTTCCGCCCTATCGTAACCATAACTGGTTCACGTACTGTAATATATTAATATACCCAAAGTTTCCTAGCCATTATCATATGTTATAGTTTACTTATGGAAATTCACCAACAATTACCGCGAATGTTGATATTTAAACAGAATATTATTTTAGTTTGATCACAACAATTGGTCGATTAATCTGAGCGGATTTACTTCTTTTTTTTAATTATATTATTTCCGCAAACATTTATTTAGTGGCGATATGAATCTGAAAGCGAAATGAAACATCCTTCAGCTAAACTGTTCGGTCATAGGTGGCTTTTAAATCCAGAGAAACTCTGTAGAGTATCTACGCGCATTGTCTATATTTCTAATCGACAGACAGAGCGAGGGGTCTATACCCTAGATAAATGACGTGAGCAGGCAGAAGCCTTTTACTGATGGATGAAATATGCCACAGTGACAGAATATACTGAAATGGACTTGCCACGCTTTTGCATTTGCAATATATTATTTCCTAATTATAATTTGCTCTTAATATACATAAGTGTAGTATTCTGATCGGCTGTTTAGCTTAGAGGCTCGTTTAACCCTCACTAAGTTGTCATAGCAACGCCGACGCTACAATACCACGTACCAGTCATCCCCACATCCGTGCCATTTATATGGCATATACTTAGCCATAATCATTGCATTTCTAGAGAAATATCCGCGGAAATCGACACAATCAGCTATCAGATGTTATCGCATAAACAAATCTCGTCGTATCTCGGTGTGCCAGATCAAGAAATGTGTCAAACTGTGGCCAATCCGGCTGATTTATGTCTGGATCGATGGTGAGATATGCGCTGCCGGATCGCCTCAAGCACTCTGAATAATGAAGCGGTCGTACAAGGCCGTACTTCCAGACTGTGGTCTGATCAAGAGATTGCCGACCGTAGGAATAGGCGTTTGCGGGATACAACGCTATCCAGATGTTTGGTTGTCGCCAGAGTCCGGTGACCTCGTATCGTTGCTCGCTTTCGGGCCAGTCATTAATACTCGCTGCTGCTGCTGCTGACCTCTGGCGGATAGCCTTGTAACAGAAGGTTTTTGACGACGAATGGCGAATTGCGCCAGTACAGGTCAAGGTCGAATTGCCTAGGCAGCTCCCTTCGCGAGCACGTGTTCGCATAATCGAGTCGGCAGACCGGTGGCGCCAATGCAGCCATTTGTCACGAGCAGTTAATTCCTTCAATTGGCTGGCATCACTTCCGGAGCCGTGGACTTCCTCTGGTCCTATTAGCTGGTTATCTCACCGATCAGTCTACGCCATATTTTATCACCATAGGATAAAGAAAACAGCGAAGTCATCAGATAACCTTCAGATATGCCCACGCTGAGATTCGAACACGGGTGGTAGTGATCTGTGGTCCACCACGCTACCGCTAGACCACGGAGGCGTCCCACGAAGCCATCTTGACGAGTGATCACGTGATAACTAAGATGTAAAACAATGAAAGTCATACGAACCCATTAGACTAGGATATAAGTACGATTTTGCTATGTTTGTATGCATACTTACGTGTATATGTATGTATATTTGTATAAGAGATATATGAATATATATATATATATATATATATATATATATATATATATATATATATATATATATATAATCAGATAGATAACTTGAATAATGGATGGATGAATAGATTGGATAGATGGATGGATGGATGGATAGACAGATTAATGGATCGATGAATAGAAAGAGAGAGAGAGAGAGAGGGAGGGAGAGATGCAATTATTTTCGTGGCTGAGATCAACACCGTCCGTTCAGGTTGATATTGAGTTCTTCAACGTTATTGGTGTGTGGCAGAAAGTAAACAAAGCATATATGGTCGTATTTAAGTACAGAGCTATAGGAAGGAAATTACATAACTTAATAACGAGCCCATTTCTGTCAGATCAACTAAACACGCCGAATGGACACTTACATGGGGAGAAGCGGGGAAAGAACCGTTCTTCGCCGACTTGATGAAAATGAGCAGTTCTGCCATTAATGCAGAAGCGACGGATGCCGGTGATTGCCGAACGTCGAGCCGTATTATCGCCCACTCACGCCACTGCCATCGCGATCCGGAAAGGGCGGATGTTGTTTTGGGGAAGAGAAGCCCCGGGAGAGTTCATTATTTCCACAAGCTTTTTCACGGGCCACCAATAATAGACACACACTACTAGACGACGCCTACTTACCGGGAACGACGTTCGCGAGTTCTAACGCTCGTTGATGACCGAATTAGGCAAAGTTTTAGAGAGGAAGGTTAGATAGACAATGTGAAACTCCTGGAGAGCGAGATCGGCGAAAGATTTAAATAAAGCTTTTAAACAGAGCTTAGATCGGAACTGTAAACAGACTTTAGATAGGCTGTTTAGAACAAAGCGTTTTAAAAAGATGGAGTTCGAACATTAAAAACGTTTAAATAAAGTTCACATTGTAAACTGACAGTTTAAACCTCGATTATGAAGCGTCTAGATAGGACCAAATTGTTTGCATTCAGATTACACGGTCTAGCTAACACAAGAAGAACAATCGGAATATTTTGAAAGGTTCTATTTACTAGAACGTAAAAACCGTTTCGTCTTCTGGATACTCTGGCTTCTTATCTTGTTCCATGCCATCGTTCTTCTATCTTCTACGCTGGCCACGTCATATCGTCTCCTATATCCAGTCTTGTCCTGAACACCACGTCCTTGATAACATATCTCATTGTCTCCTAGTCTTTAATAGCACATCCTTTCCGTTTTCCCCTCTTACTGTAATGGTCTGTGATTATCTTCGCTTCTGTACGACTTCACATCATCTTCTTGTTCTGCGCACACAACGTCCTCATCTTTCACAGTTTCCTCGCAGGCTTATATTCAATATTTATCCTTCTTTCCTTGTAATTAAATGGCACATATTTCGCGAAAACTACCTCTGAACACTTTGATATCTTGGGTCACATTCTACTTAGGCACTTAGCATTTCTGCGACGTGTTATTACCACAACGCAATTAAATATTCATCTGGTTCACGGGTAGACTACTCTAGGGATAGAATAAACAATACTGTTCTAATTTCGAATGTCTAATACCGGAGGCGAAACAAGTCTTAGATTCTAAAGCTTTTTCCGAAATACACTGTATTGGTCCTCACGGTGCGATATCTGCAGTTGGTAGTCTTTTAAACGGGAAACTTATTTTATTTCAATCGTTTTTAATGCAATTAGCAAGATAAAATGGCGCAACATAATGATGGTTAAGTGCTGAAAGGACACGAGCTGTAGTGATAACACGAATATCATGAGGGAATAGTTGATACACATCGTATTGACTCCCGAGTCTTAGAATGTGCCAGAATAAGCAAAAGGCCACACCAATGCCATGGACGATGTTACCTTAAGAAGAGATATTATAAGCGTAAACATATAACTTCCAGCCCAATAAACTCAAAGGTCTTTAGTTGAAAAATCAATGTTTACAGAAAATATTCTATTCATTTTCCGATAATTTTGTATGCGCATCTCTTAATTTTATCATCCGTATAACAGGACTGTTAAGTTCAAATAAGTCCTGGTTGTTTACTACGACTCGTTTAGCGAGTGATACCAATCCGGTTTAGTTTTCAACTAACATGAGTTCGATTGTGTGGCATTATATGATACTGAGGAATGAATGTAATCTAGAAAAATATTAATAGCTGGCTAACGTGGTTATCTGTCTGTGTAATGCGGTATCGTATATCAACTAATTATGCCTTTAAAAGCGGATGTAGTTAGCTGTATATAATGACGAACATCCACAACATTTATAAACTACCACTTTATAACGGCCTGGTCGTCTGTAGGTATTGAACTTACTGATCGACTGTATACATCTAACAATTTCGATACTAGTCACTGCCTAAGTATATTAAGCATTTGGATTTGCGCAATCTGTATAACACATGTATCTGCAGAATGATCCCTTCACTGAACTATATAAAAGGAACATGTCTGTAGAAACAGAACATACCTGCTGTCAATAGTTATAGAATTTACCAGCTGTCTAGAGAAAATATCTCTCCCTCTCTCTCCCTCTCCTCTCTCTCTCTCTCTCTCTCTCTCTCTCTCTCTTATATATATATATATATATATATATATATATATATACTAGTGGAAATATAGAATTCTTCCCCGTGAACTATTTATAACAGGATGGTTGGGCTCTTAAGGCAAGGATTATGGGCATGATGTGAAATTGTATATATATATATATATATATATATATATATATATATATATAGAGAGAGAGAGAGAGAGAGAGAGGGAGTGTGTGTGTATGTGTGTGTCTGTGTGTGTATGTGTGTGTGTGTGTGTGTTTGTGTGTGTGTGTGTGTGCGTGTGTGTGCGTGTGAGAGAGAGAGAGAACTTATGAGAAGTCTAAAGAATGAGATAATCAATTGTATCCAGACACATAGAGGGTCGCCAGCTGTCTAAACAAATAGAGCTCACCATATAGACATATGCCGATTTCAATACGAAGCTTGCGGTTGCCTCTTCACTTTGACAGCGAGCGCTGTGAATGTCAATTATGGGACACCTTTGTTAATTAACCTCCCCTGGAACCTACTCCTCGGCTGTCGCCGGTCGCTGTTTCTTCGTTCGACGCCCGGTTTAAATCGAAACTTTTTAATCGAAATTTGCTCCGATGCCAATAGGCGGATTATCTAGCAGATGGTGAGCCAAATATTGCGGGTTGAAACCGTGTAAAAAGGTGTGCGTTGCATGATGGTAAAGCCGTTGTTATGTTCTGATAGAACTTCAGATAATCAGGAATTTTACTTTGTCGACACATCCAATCTTAGAACTTTTACTGACAAATGTGTGTTGATGTTTGTTTGTTTGTATGTTTGTTTGTTTGTTTGTTTGTATGTTATAATTGAACGTTAAGTAGTTATGGTAGATGAGCAAAAACGTGAACGGTGTCTTATTATAATAAATAAAAGATTAGTCTCGTGAAATTCGAACAAAGCACGATGTATAGCCTAGCTGGTGTGTGTGTGTGTGCGTGTGAGTGTGTGTTGTGTGTGTGTGTGTGTGTTATATATGTGTGTGTGTATATATGTGTGTGTGTGTGTGTGTGTATGTGTGTGTGTGTGTGTGAGAGAGAGAGAGAGAGAGAGAGAGAGAGAGAGAGAGAGATTCGTAATCTAGCTAGCTATCTGTGGGGGGGAGTAAAATTAAACAGATGCTGCTTTCATTAAGATCACATTTCGACTTATGAACACAGCTGTATAAACTAGCTCTATTTCAGCAGCTTCCCGTTAACCAAATCAAACGAGTGCCCACCGTCAACTAGCTCCAAAACCTCAACAATTGGCTCTACCAATAATAGAAGAAATGTAAATGTTGATATTTTACGGCCACAAGGTAGGCTAAATGGGCCGAACGACCTCCAAAGGTAATGAGGCGAAGTGAAAAACGAAATCTGTTTGATATAGCACGGGAGGATTTGAACCCAGGTGGTATAGATCCGTGGCCAGCAGCGCTACCAGTTAGGCCATGGAGGCACCCTAAACCAATGCTAGAAGATTCTTCGGTCGGTCACGTGCCAAATTTTAGCACTTAGGGAGGGCGTGTCTTAAACAGGCTGATCTTTTTACTACGCTGAACCGGGGAGACCTCCTCCTGCCCTGCCATTATGGAGGCTCCACAGATTCTAGTGTTGTTAATCTAAATGTATTCGGGAGGGGAGGGGGGTGTTCTAGAGCGCCGTAAATGCGGGGTTACCCTTGGCCTAGCACCTTCCCTAGGACGGACCTCGTCCCAAAGTTACCCGAATCTGGCCAAATAGCATACCACGCTCTGTACAACGATACGGTCACCATGGCAACATATTCTGCCTCTCTACAAATAGGGAATGTTTGATATAATGACCTTATTACGTGCGTGCGTGTATGTATGTGTGTGTGTGCGCGCGCGCGCGTGTGTGAATTCGTGAGTATATTCGTGAATGCATGTGGGTATGTTCGTGCGTGCGTGCGTGCGTGCGTGCGTGCGTGCGTGCGTGCGTGCGTGCGTGCGTGCGTGCGTGTGTTATCAATTTGTGACAATATATGACCATCATTTTATAATCAGGCTGACATCTTGTCATCCATTTAGACTCAACAAGACGGCTACTAGTCACTATTACATTTTGTGAAGAATGGTTTGATCCTTCTATAAATATATACCATATTGAGTAGTCGTGTTTGCTGTTGGTATTAACACTGTTTATACACCAGACAGAATATTAAATATATATATATATATATATATATATATATATATATATATATATATATAGTACATATTCACATTGAGAGTGTCCCTTGAGGATGTGCTACTTGTTTATCTATTCTCCCTATCAAAGCAAATAACCAATGATAGATGCACATCTGTGGTGCTTAGTGACCGACTTGAACAATCATACGATATTCTTTGGAGCCGAGCATTTCGAGCCGATGGAAATCCGGGAGGTGAACCTTGTCGCGTTTAGAACGGCCGCTTGGCGAGACTGTCCAACAGAAAGCTGGTAGAAAATAGGGACCGGTTACCCAGAAGGAAAACCTGGGAAAATCCGACGAAAACTTAATGGAAATCGAATTACGAACAAATCCTACGATTCCACCGATCGGGCTTTAACCGTGTCCTAACCCCCCGCACCTCTCCCATCCCACCGGTGCACCGTCCTACTCAACTCAACACCCAGGGCGACCCGAGCTTGTTGTGACTAAAACGCTTTCCATGTGCGTCAGTACTTAGCACCCCAGTTAAGAGTGTTTTCAATTTAATTATCTCGCCTTGGGGCGTCTTCATTTTTATGTCCAGTTGCCTGGATCGTTAAACCTGAGCAATAACGATTTCCTCTCTCTCTCTCTCTCTCTCTCTCTCTCTCTCTGTCCCCCCCCCCCTTTCTCTCCGTTAATCTATTGTATTTAGCGTTAGTGTATGGTCGGTGTGTTTTATGTGCTTGAGCGTGCATGATGTACTTGGTGCTTATCTTGTGTGTTAACACAATTATCAGTAGACCGCGTTATGCTATGTTAGCTCGAACAAATCCCAAGCTCGTTATATCAATATATCGGGTTTGGAATAGATGTAATATTAGTGACCACGATAGAGGAACATTATATATGTATACAAGTATCATATATATATACATATATATATATATATATATATATATATATATATATATATATATATATATATATACATTTATTAATAAATTATAGCTTTATCATCTGATCCATCAAATAGCGACACACACACACACCTGTGTAGCTCTATTTTAAAATAATAATGTCAGTCCATATCAGACATGTTCACTATATACATGTCAGTCATACATCACCCAGGAACACACACACACACACACACACACACACACACACACACAGAGTCAAAATAAATACAGACACAGACAGATAGAACACACATACACACACACACACACACACACACATATATATATATATATATATATATATATATATATAAGACGTTAACAAGTACTTATACGTTAAGGTGTTTCAATGTTTTGATTTCTAGCTGTTTATCTGTTGATTCAGTTGTTTACTGATCAGACGAACCGAGATCGTTAAGTTATCGATCAGCAGATTGATGTACAATTTATTATAAAGAGATGACACGGTCGTGATATCGATTAGAATCGCATCGCATAACCTTACACAGCTGACAGCTACATCTACACGAACACGTCACGTGGTCCAGTCAGTATACATCGGAGCATGCGCACAGGGAACTATCCCGAAGGTAAAATCACTAAAACCGTATACGCTTTTAGGGCAATCCCGGTGCTCCAATAGCGCACCGAGTACGGGGCGCCCAGTGGTCTAGTTGGTAGCGCGATGGACCACAGATCACAACCTACTGAGTTCGAATCTCGGCGTGGAAATATATGAAGGGTGCTTCATCTTTGACTTCGCTTCATTACCTTTCAAGGTCGCTCGAACCATTTAGCCTACTATGTGCACAAACGTGGCCGTGAGACATCAATCGCCACCATAAGCGCGCTGACTGGAGCATTGTGCTGCAAACGTCCAGTGGGACCTGTGTTTGTGGGATGTTTCATCGGAGGCTTGCCCTGAGCCATGTATATGCCCCGAGCATGACCGCCAGCAATGAAGCTGAACGAACCACTGGCATAAGGCTGATATAAAATGAACATTTAGTAATACTAATAGGCACACCGTCTGGCATCTCTAGCAATGTGACATACAACCCAGATTGCGTGCGTTTGTGCCTGCGTGTGTGCGCAGGCGCATGCTTTAATTACCCTCAGTAATTTGGAAGGAAAGAAACCAACTTCCCCTAATTCGGTTACAATATAATATATATCAGATTGTAATCGAATTAGGGGAACTTATAGAGGGTATATAGGTGCCAGTGTCTCGTCTCAAGTCATAAGGTGATTGTGCATTTAGTGTTGCAGGTCCCACATTGTGGAATTGGTTGCCGGCAAATATTAGAAATGTGTCGTCTCTTGAAATCTCTTCTAAAATAACACCTGTTCTAAAAACATACCTGTTCAAGGCCGCTTTCACAGATAAATAATTATTATCTTTTAAATCACTTACAGGGTTTTTACAGACATATTATTTAGGGTATTATTATATTACATATTATTTGTACAGTGCCTTTGAATGGCTCCTGCTAGTAAGGGCGCTTTATTAAATATACATTATTATTATTATTATTATTATTATTGTTATTATTATTATTATTATTATATCCTTTCTTAACACCTCTCATCAGAACGCTCCAATATTTTTCATATATTTAATTGACCACGTAATATTCTAACACATATTATCTTGTGCTAAGTGGTTAATTTTCTTGTTTCTTGGTTTACACGAAAGCGTACCTGAGCTGAATCGATGTCCTATTTACATCTGTGGCCGGCTATATCGAATAACGTGGCCCGTGTTTACACTGCCTAGCATCTCTTACATTGGTACAGTGAAATAATTACCTGTGGCTGTGTGTGGATTTAAACAACATTGGATGTGTGTGTGTGTGTGTCCGGACATCTCACTCTGTGTGTGTGTGTGCGCGCGCGCGCGTGTATAGTCTCGTATGTACGTACACACACACACAGAGACACGGACGCACGCGCACATATGCGGGTGTGTGTGTGCGTACATACGAGATTTACTATTCTAGTTTTGTTCATCATCCTAGGTTGTGTCTGGCCTTCAGAGTGACAGTCTGTGATGTGAAACCATAACAGTGCATAATTGATGTAAACGAGATCCAGTTTAAAAAGGTGCGGCCTCAATAAAGTCCAGAATGTGTAATAATTAGTCCAGCTTTTGCCCATAGTAATGTCTCTCGCATAGGCGGGCACAGGCGCGTACCCATACCCACGGTTTATTGAATTCCCCGGAACAATATCAATGATTTGTATGTTTTAATCTAGGCCATTAATCTTTAATTTATTCGGCTGTCTGATAGACATTATAAATACGGGTCCGTGATTGGTCAGTTTTATGGGTTTTTTTTTTTAATTTATTATTATATTCAATGAGCGATTTCATGATAATCACAATTAACCATCATGTTTAGCCATTAATCATAGTCACTGTGCATGAAAGTTGACAATAGTCTGCATATTTATTGATTTAATGGTGATTGAAATGTCGCGTTAACATTTTAAACTCTACTAAATGATGGCTGTTAGCTTTGTGCAGCGGAACATGTTAACATTATTATTAATATTATTATTATTATATAGGGGCGAAATTAATGCGGAACTGTTCTGTATAGATTGCAGCCATATCACGATTTATAGCATACGGTGGTGATATGGCGGATGAACGGGTCCAACGCCTAACAGGATTAGCTAACATACCCATTCTAAGTATAATCTACGGTTACTAAGCCCGGCTTCCACAATATGCTAAGCCTATCCCACCCAAGCCTAATAGTAGCTCGCAAGGAATTGAGCCTATCCCACACAAGCCCAGTCGACGTGACACAGGTTGAACCTAACCAACACGGGTCAAGTATAGCTCAGGTACGGCAACCCTGGCGTTGAAATTGTGTTGTCTGTTCGCGTGTACGCGTGTGTGTACGCCCTCGCGTCTGTCTGGGTTCATACTTGCCTGTCCTTGTCCGTCTGGTTGTCTGTCGACCCAAACAACGATTTAGACAGTTTTCTTCTATATTTGTCCGTCTGTCTGTCTGTCTATCCGGCTGTCTGTTTCTATCTGTCTGTCTGCCTGTCTTGACGTCCGTTCTCTCATCCCGCACATCCCTATCGATATATTTTCATGTCTATGTATATTAAGTGTGTCTACGCCCTCCCCCCCCCCCCAACTCCCCAATAATCTGCCACAGTTATTATTTTGATCAGATAACACGCCGTGCATAACAACACCAGCTTATTAAATATTTATCATCTTCAACGGCAAACGATCCGCGTATCCTTGGTCTCTCGGCCAGATGTGACGTCGATCTTCGTGCGCGCTGTTTCCTGTTTGTATCGATTACGTCACATAAGTTATCCAGGTCACCCATCCCTCCCTCCCGCCCAGTGGTTCGCAATGCGGAGAGAACCTGAAATCGAATGACAATAACCGGATTATGGTTGTTCCCAGCCGGGAATAGCATCTGACTGTATCGAGGTCTATTGTCCTCCTCTGTGATGGTAACCTCTGACCTTTGCTCGTCTATGTGACCCGATAGAACGAGGAAGATCCGTAATGTGTAGATTTCCAGTTGTGTATAAGGTCAGCAAACAGTGCCAGATGTCTGTTGGTCATTTCATCTTATAAAGATGGAACTACCCTATCTACGCCATTCCTGTCGTTTCATCTATGCGCACATCCATTGGTGTATGGATCGATGAATTAGCTCATGCAGCCTCCTCTCCAGCCAGCCAGCCTGCCAGTTAGCCAGACAGCCAGTTAGCCAGCTAGCCAGCCAACCAGCCAGCCACCAATTCTCAGTTTGCTTTACTTATATATACTGTGTGTGTATCGGGGGGGTGGGGGGTGTGTCAGTTTATGTATCTGGTTGTCAGTATGTTTGATTGTCCAGCAATCCTTCAGTCAATCCATACATCCATCCATTCAGACAACCAACCAACCAACCATCCATTCATTCATCAATCCATACATCTAACCATCCCTCCAACCATCCAGCCATCCAGCCATTAATTCATCCATCCATCCATTCATCCAACCAACCATCAATCTATCTATCTAAAATTTAAGTGTTTTATCATCGAAGTCATACAGACGACCATATTCTATTTTCTCACATATCGTTCTTCATTAGTCGCTACGCAAGCATTTATTATCGATAAAGTAAACTTCGGCCTCTTTCGGGGCTTCTCCCGGACGTCCTTCCGGCTCCCCAAACAATAACAAAACGCCTCGTCTCTCGTGTTGACTCTTCGCGTCGAAATTTCACGTTCCACAAACCAGCCAACCCCCGCTCCAACTCCCCGCTCGTCTTGTTCCTGACGGATCGATCCTATTCATTTGACCACATTCTGCACTCGTTTTACACATCCGTCACACAAGTGCTGCAGCTGTAGGTTCGATGCGATGCCTTCGGCAAACACGGCGACCAAAGGCGCCAACGGAGGTCGTCTACTTTCGCAGCGGCAGCTGTGAGAAATGGCTTCGCCGCCAGAAAAATCATTAGACGAAGAAATTATTCGTCGTTCCCATCTCCGCTTTCGTTTGCCGTCTCTATACGCATTCAATCTTCTCGGCGGCAGGTCTTCTAGCCCAACTTAATGAAACCCGGCACCGCTCTTTTTAAACACCCCGGAAGCATGCGCATTGAATCTCCTTAACGGGATTGGCTATTGCGGCGGCTGTGACCTTCACCTCGACCACGATGGCTGCTATGAATCACGTGATTTATTTTCAACCGAAGCGTGGAGTCGTTGACCTTATTGTGGCCGCGGTTACGTCTTACAGCGAAACTCTTCTGCCCGAGGAAGAAATGAACCATCCAGGATTAACAATACAAGGAACGATTTACGCTCAGTAACCCGCCCCACACCTGATAACCCATGAAGGAGTATCTTAAGTGATGTCGAGACCGTCCATCTTCATTATAACATCTTTCATCCGTGTTTGTACAAAACACATTGTCGGAATGTACTGGATAGCGTCCGGATGTTGCGCACGTCGGCTGGATACAACTTATCGAGGTGTGGCCTGGTGACTCCGCGGAGAGTGCATAACTGTGGTCCACGACTTGTCACTCGTAACCCTTCAAATCAAACGCATAGCACCGGGTTTCGCTTCCATCGTATCCCTTTTAGCACGAGACATTGTTTTGTGCGTGTGCATTCGATTTGGGCAACACTATCTTACAGCGTTGTTATGTCCCCACGGGAATCCTATACGTCCATACCACAGTGCAGAGTAAACATTTCCCCGTTTGTGAATTAGGTCGGGTTGACCTTGTCGTCTCTCCATGTGATATTCGTGAAAGATGTAATATGCTGCCCGCACAATAATATTGTTTTTATAGTTCGCGTTAGTGCGATTAAAGCCTTCCTTATCGTGATATTAATGATACTGTCGGGATCCAGTGTACACTGTTGAGTTGAAGAACGGTAGAAATTTATCTCTCGTTAATATACGAATATATGACGCTGCTGTAATCAGAAGAGTAGGGAAATGGAGATTTTGCTTATTTATTATAAATTACTCCGCAATTTTTTTGTTTTTTATAATGTTTTGTACACAATGGTTGTAGGAATTGTTTATAGGAATGCACGTAAAACTAATTCAATGTATGCAATTTTATCGAATGGAGTAGCATACCTGTCGTTAATGATGATTGCTGTTTTACGCCCACCTTTATGCACACAGCAGGCTAAATGGGTCGAAGTCAAAGATGAAACACCCTTCAGATATGCCAACGTCGAGGTTCGAACTCAGGTGGTTGTGATCTGTGATCCGACGCGCTACCAGTTAGACCACGGAGGCGTGTTTTGAACGTATACTTTGGTACGAACCTTTGGCGGATAGTATATTTATAGATATGAAATACAGTCGGCACATAATTTTATAAAGGAAATGGTTGATTGTTTGAAAAATGTCTTACACATGGTTTTCCAAACCCACTTCAAAGGCAATACACGAAGCGCGCGCGTAGACTGTTCAGCCGACGTTATGGATTTCCTAAGTATAATTTTGCATATTTCTGCATACTCGTGAAATGCTGCGAAATTTTATGCTCAAACACCCACGTGCAATAGGATCAAAGCTTTATATTCGTCGGCGGCGTGTCTTCTCGTACCACAATAACATCACAGCCATACTGATAAACAAAGATAAATGGTTCTTTTATGTCCATCTGCATTATCTAAAGACGCATCACACTCGTAGCGTTATCACAATATTTGGCTGGCTCGTATTCGCTATTTGATCCTGAATCTATTTGTAGGCTTATATGTGTTAGACAACGAAACAGCTACTATTGGAAACCTATATAATACTTCAGGCCTTAGATAATGGGACGGTGTATTTAAACTATCCGTTAGTGTTTATCTAGTCACTGCCTCTGGTTGGTTTTAAGTTTTGCACACGTCTCGTATGCTAGAATTACTCCGCACGCCACACTTCATTTTCCCTGCAAATTAATTGTTGGAATGTAGTTTTTAAACACTTTATACCAAAACAAGTCGATAGGAAAAATAACACTTATTACCCGTTTTCTTATTTTGTATTTCTTTAAGATTGCGGTAAATAAGACTTAGTATTGTTTTGCTTTTAGAACGCGTTTAAAAAAAAAAAAATTCTTGTTGTCACCTAATGCTGATTACTCTAGACGACACAGATTTTGTTTTTATCATACCTGATCGAGTACGATTGAATGGTAGAAAAACCGAAAGCGCGTGATGTTCCACACCGAACAGAAGTACTCCAGCCACACGTGGTACTTTACCGTTAAAGAGCACACCAGCTGAGGAAGTAATCAGCCTTTAATGGGCCGGCCCAGATACACGAATTGCACCAACCACGGTGGTATCAAACAGTACCTGAAACCCGGCAGTACCCAAATTGGTGAACGGTTGGCCTAGAGTTGGAGGCCAACCGACGTCTGGAATGGCGGCGACAATTAGCTATTCGGAGCACGGCAAGCAGTGGCTCTCCGGTAATGAACGTCATCCACAGACTGACCTCAATTAGTCAGAAAGGGAAAAGAAATAAATATTGACCGAGACGCATCTGCTAGGAGCCGATAACATCTACTTCTGACGCTTCAACCAATTGTGTACGTTTTATCCTTATGCTGGCTTTCTCGCTTAGAACGAATGTCAACTTCAGTGTACTCTTCCTCTCTGGTATTTTTCCGTACCATATCCGTACCCATACATCCAATCTCGGTTCGATACGCTCGTTGGGTTGGTACTTACCTCATTTTGTGCGATCCCAGTCATCCAAAGAACCCGCTTAGAGCAGCGTATCGTCATAGTTTCTCGGTTTCTATGTGATTTCATTACTTTGCTTTTTGGCCTGACGTTAAGCTTTTAAACTTTATTTTAAGATCCGTGATGGTTTCCAACCAGCTGTAAATATAGGTTCGGCCCGTCTTATTATTGTCCTGGTTGGTAACTCTGGTGGTGTTTTTGTTTAAACGCGGTTCGACAGGTGTCTTAGTTTGTCCTGATACAGCTGTTTCAAAGTTTTCACGCCGCCCCATCACAATTAAGATTGTTACCGTTTTCCTCGGGCAGGTATCCCACTATCCGAACACAATCCTAAAAAGGCAGCAGAGTATCTTGTTCTCTGATTATCTATCCATTTTCCTCACACAGGTAGACTGAAGTCTAGCCAGTTGGTTCGAAATGCACCTGACCTAATATATAGCGTTTTGATTTGGTGACGAGATTGAAGTCCACGTGTGTGCACAAGGATATTTCATTTCTTAAACGCATCACAGATGAGAAATACACCAGACAGTGTCGGATCTAAACTGATAAACGGATCCACCGATGATGGGCTAGTCGATCTAGTCTTTGTTATCTTTAGCTGCCTATTGTTTTACTGGTCATCCGCTATATTTATTCTGTAATATAAACCGTGATGTATTTTATGATTTTTAGTTTGTGCCATTTTGTTGCTCTTCTTTTGGGCGCCGATCTGTAATAAACAAATGAAAAAAGGTCGTCACTTCCAATACGAGGTGGCTTAATTCCGGGTTATTGTCGAAGCGTTTGCCGAGACGAGCAGGCGTCTGTCCGTCTGTCGTCCACTTATTGGCCATTCCATCTACTCTCCATAATGACTCTTCGTAATCTTCTCCATTAGCCGTGTCCACAGATCTTTCGCCACTCCGACCCATTAGGAGGGCCGACTTAACGACACTGCCGATGCGTCTCAGAAATGCCTTCATCCAGCCTCACTGACGGCATACTGTCTCCATCCATCATAGGATGCAATAACTGTATGTCTTCAGGACTGCAAAATAATCAAAATAATCCTCTCTCTGTGTGTGTGTGTGTGCGTGTGCGTGTGTGCGTAGAAATGGGTCAAGCGATTGCCTCCCTGTTAGCCGCGGCGATGTGATATCCGAGCCGCGGCCGCCGAGCACTAATTAAAAGGCTTTCTCTGAAAACTATCTCCGCCATTACGAAATGTTATTTGAGATATTACGTTGGCGTTGTGGGGATGCAGTTGGTAATTGGTAATTAACTGTCTCCTGACAACACACACACATATACAGACACACACACACACACACACACATATATATATATATATATATATATACATATCTACGCAAAACTCTATAACATATCGCGCCTACAATCCACTCACCTGTCACCTTCCATAAGACAACAATCGATTTATATCTACATCAATTTCGTCAGGATAATGTTTTAGCCATCCGGCGATGTACACAGATCCTCGGGCGCCGTGGACACGTCATTAGACCACGTTATCTGTTGGATCGCATGATACCGCCAGCGGGCCACGTGACAGCGGACGGTCCAGCGAGGTCAAAGATTATTTAACCCGTCACCGTTCACTGACTCCGTTGTGTACACAGCCGGTGACTATCGGCACCATGTTGGGAATAATGGCTACAGAGACATGGTTGTGCTGAAATCTTTAGTTCGTTCCGTCGGATGTTTATCAGCTGAGTGCAGCAGCTCAGAATGTTGTGAAACCCGGCACCATCACTAGCCCTGTGTATGAGGTTTGAGGAATATGGACCAGAAACTGGGGGGGAACGGCTTGGTCCGAATCCACTAACCGGCCACTGACCTTTCATACACTTATCGGGCTTGTCATGTAACAGCTCCGCCTCCGTGGCCTAATTGGTAGCGTTATTGGTCCACATATCAGTATCACATATATCACATGCATATCTGAGCGGTGTTTCATCTTTGACTTCGCTTCGTTACCTTTGGGGTCGCTCGGCCCATTTAGCCTATCGTGTCCACAAAAGTGGCCGTAAAACATCAATCGTCATCATCTAGAAAATATCGTCAGAAGCAGATTCAAAGTAGATAGTCTGAGAAAAATAATAAACCTTTTTTTTAAGGCAGACCTATAGGATATTGTTGCTGTTTTTAAGAGTATAAAATATATAAGTTATTACGGTCATATTTAGGATTCAACCTTATTATCTATATTATTATTTTTTATTATTGTTGTTGTTATTGTTGTTTATGTTGATTCTGTTGAGGTATTATTTTACCATTTTCCCTCAAAACGGTTTTGTCACCTTTAGTCAATACACTGAGATACTGAGGACTTCAGTGACAATAAGAACGACAACTTCATCGATAACAGCTGCAGCAGCAGCAGCCACAACAACAACGACAACAACACTAGCCACAACAACTACATCTGGCTCTCATGCCGCAGAAAATACAGTCAGTATTATCAACACACGATCAGGGAAACCGAAAACTGTCTGAATCGTTAACACAAACAGGACAACATGGATCATATCAAATACCTTCCTACTCCACAGGATGGTCATATTTTATCATACCTGTACACTAGCTGGACACGGATCTTCTGATACACCTGTAGGCTGAGGGGGTTTGTATGGCTAAGCAACTTGTAGGCGGAATTAATGGGATCCCGTGTTGCGTCCGGATTATGGCCACGAGAAGATCTGGATCAAAATATTTAGACGCATTTTTACTCGTGACGTGAGTACATTTTGTGCACAGACATATGTGTTAGTCTTCGTCACACCGGTCTCTATGGCAACAAGGGTATACTCTTACGCCATCTTCCGTTATAACGCGAGCATCTGGCCACGCGGGGGGGGGTCTGGATTCAGCCATCAATCAGCAACCTGTACATAGTGTCTGAACAGGAAATTAACGGCAACGTTTCGCTAGATTCGATTAGGGAGATGCCAGTGTGAAATACGTGAACAGTCGAGGCCGTTAGAGACTCGAGTGTGGACAAGAGAATGTTCATCGGGATCGTTCAAACTGGAGAAGGTGCTCGGTGACCAATCGGCCACGGATTTTGGCAACAAGTGGCCGTTGTAGTTCTAGACTCCTGTAGCCTCGGTCGTAGCCATCTTATCCAGGCTTACTCGTCAAAGATGCCTGGATTTGTTCTGGATTAAGGTCCTCAACTCGATCTGGACTGAGCGTTATCTTACCGCATTGGCGCTCCGGAATAAAAACGGAACTGACGTCATTCGAATAAGGCGGCTATTTCCCGCAGGCTTTGATATTTCATGATTAAAGCAAGGCGACCAAACGAAACGGGTACATCTGCCTATCAGCCTGTCTGCACACACTCGCTCACTGGCCGACTGACTGACCGACTCACTCACCCACTCGTCCGTTCACTGGCGCAATAACAAATCGACAAGCTGACCGACTTTTTTTAGTTTATTTGCTTTTGGCGAGAAAACGACAAACGATCCTCCTATCCAAAGCTCGACACCGGAAGCACAGACGCCATCCCGTTGTTCGGGTGTCGAGTTGGGAGGGGGAAGTAAAGCCGTACTGGGTGACCTATATACCGTCACTTAGTCTCCATCATATGGTCGCTCGTTATCTGTCGACTGTCGGAGGATAAATATTGGTCAGCATCTAGAATGATCATCAACCTGTGATGATGTCTATTAGACGTAGCGCTGGTTCGGGTATTAACGTCCTGTAGCAGACATCTAGGTCGGGGGGGGGGGAGGGGAATATGACGAGGGGTGTTGATGGCGGGATTTGAGCATGAGCGGGGAGACATCCGTCTATTTGTGTGGATTCTCTCTCGCTCTCTATCTCTCTCTCTCTCTCTGTGTGTGTGTGTGTGCTATTTTCCACATTACAGGTTTTTGTCTGGGCCGTATTAGGTAGCTTTGTGATCTACCATTGGAAAATAGGTGGGTGCCTCTATCACACACACAAACACACACACACACACACACACACGAGATATTACATATGTCTGAGAGCATGAAAATTCACTTCTCTGGTTTCAGTCTGCCAATCAATCTCCAATGTTTGTTTACACAGTTCGTGATTATCTGTGTGCCTTATCTCAAATTGCTAACACACACACACACACACACACACACACGTGCGCGCGCGCCAACAGCTATCGCTTCTGGGTGTTACAGTGCTGTTTGCAGTTCAGTGATGGAGTGGTGAAACAGAAAACGATAGGTTCTCAACTCAAATGCTCACCCATCCGGAGATACCGCCTACGGTGGGCTTTTTCTATCTGTTATCGACAACTAGAAACACGAAACAAAGAAATAAATTCGTTTAGCCTGACAGCTATATCAGGTCAACAAAGAATCAGTAATGGAACCTAAATATTGAATCAACTGAAATGAACGAGCAGCCTTATATGAGCCATAAACCTCCGAGACCAGCGTTCCTCACTTCACTCATCGACTACTTCGAATGGCTTGTGTTTAATTTACGATTCCAGCTGATGGCCTTTGTGATGCGTTCATTCTTAACTATTTAAGGAAGCACTTTTCCATATTTAGCTGGAAATGTAGAGCTCTGCGCGGCGTTGACTTATTGAGATGAAATAGTTCTTTTCACCGAGAATTACCTGACATTTCCCATCCGAGGTTCACCGGTCTGCTCGATAATACAGCGCGACGTCGATTTCTTGATGGATTTATTACGGTGTTGACGAATAGACATATTTCGTGCACATTTCAAGCCACTGCGCGTGCGCCGTTCGTGCTGCTCCGGGTTTAGACCAAGCGTTGTAGGTTTCTGAGTCGCGATGGGGATCATTGTTCGGTACTGAGGCGCCCGGCGTATACGGATTCCACGATTCAGCAGATCCGACTGAAATATTCATTCTTGACACGTGTCATAGATCTTCGGGTATTTCTTTGACTAGAGCAAGTCTCGTGGCCGCAATCAGCATAAATAACCAGTGGCGACACCTAACTGCCTCGGGCTTACTATTCACTGCTCTAGTTCGGCGCAGCAGTTCGACGCGGCATTTCGATATCGTTCCGCTGCCTGGTGTCTGATTTATGAAGCGACAGCGGTGGGTTCATCAGATCTGGAGACATTGTTTGCTCTAAATGCCTGGAGACTGGTTCGGGATCGACATATACTGCGTGGGTGTTCTACTGGGGGGGCGGGGGGAGGCAGAAAGTCGGCGTGTGGTGCACATTAATAGCAACGAACCGTTATTTTGGGTAATAATTCTGAAAATAGCAGCGCTCTCTCTACACACACACACACACACACATATATATATATATATATATATATATGACTATATATTGAACCGGCTGACTCGCCACACAAAGTACACCATTGAGTACTTTATGTGACGAGGTGTCACACATATTATGTACCTATAGACACTCACTCGGCATTCTCAGCAGCCGTGGATTACGTAAGGAACCTTGTCCAGACGCACGGACTCGCGTGTACGTACATACATACGGGCGTAATGTGCGTCGCTGCTACGCTCTATTATTAGATCCCATTAACTGATACATGAGAGCGGACGATGAGGCACACATATAAACAGGTACAATGGCTTTTGTTCCACGAACAGAACGATGCGGTCGTACCATGCGGTATGAAGACGACTGCACCACCAACTGGTACCCGGAACAGCTGTGACAGGCGGAGAATCGTTACGTACGGCAAATAGATGTGATATACTTCGACGGAGCCTCTAAATCACCTCATCTCTATCGAGCTGTGGAAACTTAACGTAGTATTTAGCTACCGCGACAACTACAAGCCGCTACTGAAGCCGCACCGCCTGAACCACGGTTAGCAAGTAGTAGTCTACACTAACAACAACAACAATAACAACATATCAACAACTACAACAACATCGGTTAGTTTAAGAGCGATGATAGGCAAAAATATAGTATCGTTGGTAACGACAATAACAATACCGGCTATAACGTTAACGCGTATAAAGACATGCGCCGTGTGACGTCAGCGGAAGTCGGTCGGCTTCGGAAGCACTCATACCGAGCGTCAACAAAGCGTAACGATCACGTGACCGGTAGAACGAAACCGGAAGAGAGACGGTCGAGTGGGATTGCGATGCCGGCTTCCCTTATAAGCCTTGTCTGACCAATAGGCGCCGCCGTAGCCGTGTGTGTGTGTGTGTGTGTCTGTCTGTCTGTCTATGTTTGTCTCTGTGTGTGTGTGTGTGTGTGTGCGGCCTTGTAAACCATGGTACTAAATGGCGCTACATCTCGGCTAGACCCCGGGCGGCGTAGTCCCACCAGCCTGACAGTCTCAGCTCTCACGCGGTCTGTGGCGGTCTCCGCGCCGCTTCCACTTTGACAATAGCCGGCTCCGACTTCGGGCGCACTTTCACCAACAGCGCCGACTTAGGACTCACCGTCACACGATCTCTCTCTCTCTCTCTCTCTCTAACCATCACACCATCACCTCGTATCTGACCATCAGGAGATAGATGGACGGATGGGATGGATAGATAGATAGATAGATGGATGGATGGATGATGGATGGATTGATGGATGGATGGCAATTCCATGGGCTGATCTCTCTCGACATTGTGAGATATCGGTGTAGAGCGATGCGTTCTGTCCTTCTCCGTTTCGCCCGCAATCGCACCCGCGGCGAGGAATGTCACAACGTCACGGTGTCACGGCGCGACGAGCCATAACGCCGCATAGTCGGATTATAACGTGGTTCGCGTCTCTAAGGTGAGAGCGACTCGACGAACGAAACCCTTCGAGCAGGGAGCACGTAACCGACCTCGTCGACGCAGTCTCATCCCCACGTCACTGGGTCTCTGGACATCAGCTCGCCAAAGAAACGGATACGTAATTACATACGTCCACTAATTAACCGGTTAAAACAACGCACTAATCAACTAATTCCCTGTTCAGGCCATCTGGATCCAATACTACTGAGATACCGCCTCTCGGCAACTGATAACGTCGAAATACATCGTCAGAGGCACTGTCGGAGATAGCGTCGAAGATACATTAGAAAATACCGTCGAACACACACAGTCGAACGCATCGTTGACGCTGTTGGGCATATCGATCAAGATATCGTCGGAGACAGCGTCGACGACATCCGTCGGGCCGTCGTCGGTGCCAACGTCGAAGAGTTCGTCGCCGAGGCGATTCGCCGACGTCATCCCGTGCGATGGCGATGCGATCATTCGTCAAACTTCGTCCTGGGCAGCAGAGCTACGGTCAACGAGTGGACATGAGGAAGTACAACGAGGCCATGTACCAGATGGAGGTACAGACTTGGAGGCCGTACAGACTGTTCGCCCTCTTCTCGTCCTTCTGCGCCCTGTCCTTCACCACGATAGCCATCTGCAATAAGTACTGGTACATCGGCAAAGGTCGGTGCTAATAGATGCTTACCGGGGGGGGGGGGCGATACGTGCGTCGTTTACCTTCGTTGCTCGGTGTATGCGTGCTGTGCGTTTGTCCGCGTGCGTCGACTTATGATTGTCACTGTCGATGCGTGTGTATGCGTACATGCGTGCATGTGTGTGTGCTTGCGTGTGTGCATTACGCCTGTTACGGGTGTATGTTTGAAAATCCCCACAGAAACAAACAGCTTTCCGACAGTATACTGTTCGGCGTTTAGGAGTCAAATACCTAACGTCTGCCTGTTGCGATCTTTAACTTGGTTAACGACGGTTAATTATAATTTAGATATAGTTATTTGGTGGCGCATCACGCGCATGAAATGGGAGATAAATCGCTAGAAGTTGATAGAAATCAAACATTGAGCGTATTGGGTACCGGAACTCGTGTGATGCGCGAATCGGCAGATTCGACTCTCCCCGTTTTGACATTTACCAGTCGACGATGTCAATATTTCTCGAGCTGTTTATAATCTCGGCCTTTTGTTTGATCGCGCCGCCAGTTGCCGGACTAGCGAACCATCTACGCGGCCATTCAGTCGGCTGACATTATCCCGTATTGCGGTGTGAGATATGCATTAGGGATGCTCGTGAGACCTCTCCCTTCCCCCCCCCTCCCTCCCCCTAAACCGTTCGTCGGGAGTCGCTATGACCAGCGACGGTGTTGAAATGTCAACGGATTTGCGAGGTGAGACGAGCCCAGAGAAGAAGGGATGGCGAAGCTTTATTCGCTCGCTCGATGTAGTACATTTTATTCAGTTCGGTTGTACGCGCTTAGGTTTCTCGGCCGCTTTCCCCGCGGCGATCCCACGTGGAGCCGTCTTGGGAACACCTCTCCTGACGGGATACGGAAATTTCCGAGGAGCGTATCACGGATTATCGACGTGACTTCGTGTTGATTTTCGCGAGGAGGGTGTTCAGGCCTGACGGCGTAGGGACAGGTCATCGTTATTTAGTCCTTTCGTAAGAGATTCGGGTTGGAAGTGGTAGAGAACTGTCAGTTTGGATGGACTTCCAAGTTTGTGCGTGCGTGCTAGCGTTTGTTTCGCTTTATTCAGCAGCTCACAGCCAGCTCACTTTCCATTATTTGGCTGATACTCGGCCAGTACTCGGGTACTGATGCAATGCGAAGTGTGGCGTTTTATCAAATTAGGCAAGTGAAGCCGTTCGTTACGCCTAATCCACAAAGGATATTTTAATATTTACGCCGTTCTCCAGAATAAGCTCTAAATAATTGATCTAGTGATCCAAAAATAATCCCGATGGGGTATTCTATTGCGGATCAATGAAGCGAATTTAACAGGAACTTTATAGACATACGACGTTAATTTATTTGCTGGTTTATCAATTTTATTTCGGATGCTCCTATTTCCGATTGATGTACTTGTGCGCTCGTTCGCTCGCGTTCAAACCTAGACGAAAACCCGCACTCGTAAGCGAACGTGCACGTGAACCGACATACACGCTCCTTGTCATGTGCCGGTACACATGTAAGCGTGGATTTGCACACGTTTGGTGGCTTACAACGTATTTTGTCCATCGATAAACCGGCTTCCATCCGTGCAGCGCCTAGACGTTCCACAATCTGGATGCTATTGTCAAGGCCGAATGTGACGTCGTTTTTACGCCGACAATTGCTCAATTCGCGTCCATTGACTGCATTCTTCCTGTCATCCGCACGATACATCGGTCCACCTCCTACCTCACACCACAATCGATATTAAAGGCGGCAGTTGTATATAATACTTACCACTGGATCGAGACAACATGAAGTAAACGAGGGAATGCCGTAAACGTAGCAATAATACTCGCACCATGACGGGGCATGTTGTCCTTGTCGGGTCTTCTATCTACCGAGTGATAACGCCTCCGGGATTTGGGGCTAAAGTGGCGTTTATGCTGAGGATTACAGCAACCAAGAGATCGATGTAAATCGTAATTACTTGACGTTTTTATGAAAGTGTGGTTTTTACTGGGTGGTCGCCTTCCGCTTTCGTTTTTGCACACCAGAAACAGTGTAAGCTTCAGGCACGCACCCATGCATGCACGCACGCACGCACGTATACGAAATGTTGGAATGCTGTGCCATTCTTTGTCTATATCATCGATGGAAAGCCATTAAGGTATGCACATTAATCAGACATCGCTGACTTTAAGATGATTCCCATTTTTCTGAATAAGCATATGTAAATGATAAATAACGTGGACAAATCCAACTGTCTTTAGACAACATTGCCCCCATCTTTTACAGAACATTATCTGCTTGCCCACTGTTCGCTAACCACAACATTATATTCCTCGTCCGAATGAATAGAAGATACCCTACAACGAACTGCTAACTAGTGACATGCATACGAGCAACAAATCAGCCCGTGTTACACAAGGAACGATGTTATTTTACTGACACCGACTGGTGTCGGGACACCTCTTCTATGGATGAGGCCTTTGATATTAACTTGTTTCACACTACCTGGCTGTGTTGATATCCGTGATGGAAGTCTATATATAGCACTTTATCTGGGGGGGGGGGACACTAATAGAAACTCCACGTATACTCATCATTGTTTTAAACCGGAATGGCTCTGCCATGAGCGGAAGCAACGGGAAAGAATAGACAACCCGAGGTGATAGGTGCGAATGGTGAGAGAGCTTTATTGGTGTGGTACGGTGATGGTGTGGGGGCGAGGTTGCAGTAGGTGTGTTGTTGCTAATTTCGGTTTATGGTTTCCAGATATACGGCGCCATTTGGCGTTTGATGACACCTTAATGAGCTTATCCCGTCACCTGTCCGCGGCTTTGCTCGGGGCAACGCCGGGATAGCCTTTAATCATGTGATCCTTTGAAGGCAGGCCCTCAGCTCGAGCGGCCTAGCCGTCGATTGCTGGATATCGCCTGCCTGGTATCGCCTCCCAGGCATCGGTTTTGATGATGGCGCATTCACTTCCACGACGAATGGCCGTCATCGAAGCTAGTTATCGAGTATACGATCGTTTTACTCGGCTGTTTAGAAGCACCGATAACGAATCCTCCAAACAATGGATATCTGATTCGCTTAAGATCAATTGCTATCGATCTGGGTTTGTTGCCGGCGTAAAAGCTTACATTCGGATCTGATAAAACTCGAGCTCGCATCCAGTACTACTACAGTCCTCTTTGCAAGGCGGCCTCCTTTGATCGATTGACCGGCGTACGAACCGTAAATTCCTCCGCACGCTGGAGTAGTTCGTACGATGCACTCGTCAAACCAAGCCTCCTCGTTTCAGGTCAATAGAGGACTTCCACGACGCATGCGCAGCGCCTGATCGACAGATTGACGGTGGTTTGCCGGGTCGGTGATGCCGTGCAGCTGATGAAGTAATATGGAGCATCATTCACAAGTACATTCACGATTTTGAGGGATTCACTCAAGACGAGATCGATTTACGAATTATCGTAGCACTTTCATAGAACATTCATAATATCATCTATAGCATTGCATTACTTAATTCGGTAGGATTATTTGTCGGGGTGGGGGTGGGGGAGGAGATTGGCTTTCATCGATCGAATCTGTTAGGCAACAGCTGTCAGATGTTTGACAATAAATTCTAAATATATGCTAACAAATAATACGAAAGCCGATATTAAGAAAATATAATTATCATGGATATTTTCAATACAAATCTCTAATCCCCTACAGAATAATACAATTGTCTTTTTTATTAGACGGTTTAACAAATATCAACGATTTAGCGCATCAATGCCGAAACTCGTAGAAATCCTTGTGAGAAGTGACCCGCAAATGAAGTTTCACTAAAGGGTGGATTCGTCGCGGAAATCATCTTTTTGCTGGCTCGCTGCGTTAACTAAAAGCCATTAAAACCTTTGTCCGTGCCGGAAAATAGTTTTGCCGAAATTGCCGGGTCCGCGTGGTACGAATGGCGGTGTCTTAACCTCCTGTTGCCTGATCCCGAAGACGTATGTTCCGGTTCACATATCTCAATCCGCTTGCTGTCCTGGATGAGATAAAAGTGTACGATACACGTATCCCGGTCTCGCAAAAGAACATCTCTCCTAGGGAGTCCTATTGGAAGATAAAGTCGGCGCTAGCCAAATAAATGATGTTACACTGGTTCTGGTCGTGTGGTTATGGATATTGTAAATCTAGTAAGAATCTGGAATATATATATATATATATATATATATATATATATATATATATATAGAGAGAGAGAGAGAGAGAGAGAGAGGGAGAGACGAAAAATCAATAAAATATAAATTCATGTTTTCCGTGTTTCAGGTTTCCATTCCGGGATCTGGGATTTGTGTCACTATAACATCACGAGACTCCCGACATCTAGTAGGACGGCTCCGGATTCTTGCTCAGATAAGAAACCATGTATTCACGGGACTTGATATCTTCTCGTTCATCAAATACAATAGATTGGTTTTAAACAATATGGCTGGCCTAATGCATTCTTACAAATATTAGGCTCAAAATGACTTAAAGCTCAAATAGACACTGAAATAATAATAATAATACGAATAATAATTTTAAACATCATGTTTATCCTTTAATCCTGCAGTAATTTTACAATTCGTTGTGGTATTAGGAATGAAGTACACCTTTTTTATGAATGACCTTGAGCTGATTATATCATAATTACAAAATGGCATTTAAATTTTTTATAACCTGCGTCGGCAAAGCAATCGTCCGCGATCAATAAATATTTTTTGTAATTTTTATACATTTCTCGCGCTCGTATTTATAGTTGACTCGTACACTGCTGTGACCTGGTTATGATAGAACACAACGATCGAGTACACGAAAACACGTCACACATTCATCTAGGCTGATTGTTTTCTGCCGTTTCGTGCATTAAAAAATTCACCGTTTACTATATATATATATATATATATATATATATATATATACTGTATTATTTTCGTTTGAGCGTCATGTCGCATTATCCATTGCAGGCTATAACATGTCGTAACTGTAATTCGTCCTCGTTCTATTTTGCAGACTGGCAGAATGCCGTCATTGGTTTGCTCATATTTTCTGTAGCGTTCGGCTTTCTAGCAACTATATTATCAATATGTGGAGTATGTACTACACAGCTGGCGAAAAAGATCTACTATTATCACTCAGCAGGGGAAATATATCTCATATGTGGTAAGTAAGCCTCTTGTCTCTGGTGTCATCACCTTACAGTACCTATTCATTTGTCCGCACCGCGTTGTGGCCCGGATAAAGATTGTTGTTTTTTCATCGAAGGGGCTTCTAGCTGATTATTAAACCCTTTGCGTGTTCCTGGCTGATTACAAATATGTTGGATGACTGCGTTTCGGAAATAGCGTGTCATCATTGTATCTGGTGACAATTAAATTAGGCTGAGTGCTTATTTTCTTGTTTGCTAGTTTTTGCGTACAGTTCCTGGTCTACGGGTTCTCTTATAATACAGGAACTATAATAGATAAACGGTAGGGCAAACATTGTACTATATATCTGGTATTGTTACTGTAGTATCCGGCGATACAGTTTCTGTAACGTATGGCCTGTAGTATCCACAGTCTACATTGAAGTACCATACAAGTTTCACCTCAAGGACTGGGAAGGAATGACAAAGCCATACTCTGATTAATGGAATGTTTATTATGATAACAAGTTAGGCATCGATTGAATAAACATTAAGAAAGACAAATAAATGGAAGCAAACAAAAAAAGATGATTTAAAAAAATTATTATCATTTTATCAAATCAAAACAATTGTTTATTTATATTGTGACGACGTACGACTTTAATTATATTAATTTATCGACAACAACAAAAGAATGTTCCATATCTAACTGATATAAGGCGATCATTGAATGTTTCTTCCCTGCACCAAATTAAGGAGTATAAAGAGTTCATCCAGCAGCAGTATCAATTATCAGTAGTAGTAGTAGTAGTAGTGGTAGTAGTAGTAGTAGTGGTGATAATAGTAGTAGTAGTAATAGTAGTGGTAATAATAATAGTATTAGTATTAGTAGTAGTAATAGTAGTGGTAGTAGTAACAGTAGTAGTAGCAGTAATAGTAGTGGTAGTAGTGATAGTAGTAGTAGTAGTGGTAGTAGTAGTAGTAATAGTAGTAATAGTAGTGGTAGTAGTAATAGTAGTAGTAGTAATAGTAGTGGTAGTAGTAATAGTAGTAGTAATAGTAGTGGTAGTAGTAATAGTAGTAGTAGTAGTAGTAATAGTAGTAGATAGTAGTAGTAGTAGTAGTAGTAGTAGTAGTAGTAGTAGTAATAGTAGTAATAGTAGTGGTAGTAGTAATAGTAGTAGTAGTAGTAGTAGTAGTAGTATTAGTAATAATAATAGTAGTAACAACACCACCACTACCAGCAACAGCAACAACAACACCAATAACAACAACAACAATAGTAGCAATGATAGATGAAAATTTCGCTACACATGTCCCTCTTATAAACATTGAGACCAGACACCTGCTAGAGAAGTCAATAAATCCTTTCTATTTGACTGTCCCTGCAATTAGCTGATTTGC
>JAODUP010000798.1:0-95000 GCA_025642065.1 Paralvinella palmiformis | reverse complement strand
ACACTGTCTTCTAACAACATCTAACGGGTATCACGTGATCGATTGTGTGCGAATCAAGCAAGTCACTAGTCTGTTCAGCCACGTGACTGGCTATTAATCAGATAATTACAGATTATTTTCATCGATCTGTTGACGCATATCTGTTTGGTACATGACGTCATGAATTCCCGAGATTTATCGGTTTGGAGAAGTGTTCTGCCCGATGTGTGGTCTCGAGATGTTTGGCCTGTACATCCGTATTGTTATGGTAAATAGCTGTGTCATACCTGGTTTCCCACAGAGACTATATATATATATATATATATATATATATATATATATAGTACTTTGTCGTTTGCTCAGTACGGTCTTTATGTACAGTACTTCCAATGGCATGTGGAACGCCGTGTCTTGTACGCCGGAAAAAAATGCATTCTTTTGTTATGTTGTTGTAAACAAACCGTGAACGAAAACTCGTATGTGAATCAAATGTGAACTTATGAATGCAATTAACTGTGTATGTGTGTCTCTGCCTGAGGTGGGATGTTGTAACGTAATAACCGAAAATGTTTTCATTGTCTAATTGAGATGTTTACTAAACATCCTATGATAAGAGTCCGGCGTGTTTGTCTGTCTGTTTGTTTGTTTGTTTGTTAATTTCCGTTCGTTTTATTCCTATTTAAACACGTTATTCTTCTTGTTACACTTGATTGCTCGAACTTATCCAGTTTTTACACTCTGATGCACGACTTTTATTCTAATAGGCTCTGCTATTTTGTAAATAAATAAAGTTATATTCTTCAGAATATTAAGATGGCAACTCGTGTTCTTTAATCGCGGTTTGGGATTTGTGGGGACACACACACACACACACACACACACAACCATATATATATATATATATATATATATATATATATCGGTAATATTTCATGAGTACTTGTGTGTGACCGTTTGCAAACGCACGTGTATGTATGAATTGTTTTCTTCAAAATAAACTTCAATGTTTAACTGCTAAAAATAACATGGCTAACAAATCCACTTTGAATATATCAATTAATATATAATTATATGGTCTACTTATTGGACTTATTATTATTATTATTATAATACTAAACTTTTAAAGCGTTCTTTTCATACTATCCAGTTATAATCCAGGTTATAATTGATGCTTTCCTCAATACTCGACATAGACTAGCACACAGTAGTACGCATTGTTAATTGCACACACAAAATCAGGTTAACGTTATTGGCAGAGATAAAGTGTTCCAGTACCAGAACAGGATGAAGAAGAAGAAGATTCATTGTCCTACTCAGACAAATGTGAAGATTACTCCAAACTAGCTTCAAACGTACGTAGCTCAACCAGGTATATATTTGTATTCATTCTATTTGTATCAATAGTTCATGATGGACGATATGGCTAGACTTAGTGGAAATAATTGGTTACGATGTGAAAGGATGAAAAGCTGCAAAATCAGGAATGACAAAATGGCAGCCTGTTCTCTTATCACAATAACAGTCTACGACGATGTCAAATCATTCTCATCGTTCGCTTTTATTCGCATATTACAAAAACGTGATTATTAGACAATGCTTAAAAAACTTCAGCAATTATAAATTATTATAAACAAAACAATATAACCTAAAAGATTATATCCATAAATAAATTAATATATCATAAGAGGTAATAAATAATACAACTTATAGTAACCAAATATAATAGCATTCGTTATATTCGGGTGGGTTTGTACGTCACACAATAACAATAATAATATTAATTATTATTATTATAATTATTTTTTTAAACACATTTTAAACACACTTTACACTGAATGATAGTTATTATTTATCCGAAAAAGCAATCTTGAACGGGATCATTTTAAGAGCAGTGTTATTAAAGTTTTCAGGAAATAACACGCCTTTGATCTTCACCGACAACGCCTTTTGTAAGGAACTAAATACGGTTTGAAGCGAGACACCGGAACTCACGATAATAATGACCTGAGTGTCAGGGATGACTTACCGGTTCACACGGGTTCACAGAGACCTTCAGGTGCACTAATATTTATAGATTTCTTAGTTGTTTATAAAATCCTGAAATGAATGCTCGGTGTAGCTGATGACCAGTGTGTTTTTTGAAGAACTGGTAATATTATAACATTTATTCATTATTTTTAATTAAGTAAGCCGCGCCGTTTTGATTTCAATGAAGATGATTGATTATATAATCACATATTCTAAATAATTAGTTCCAATAGTTCACACAAGATGGAACAAAGGCAGGGAAGGGACAACGATAACAAGCGTCCCGTGTGTCTAGGGAACGCTCTAGATATGGGAACTTTATTGGTCATTCCGATATGTTTTAAGACAGGTTCTGTTGTTCTTTGGGAAAAAAACAATGATTGAATCAGAAATCTAATATTGTTGGTAACGTCCGAAATTACCAGCAATACTTTGTTCTTAATAAAAACAATTTCGATGGCCACAAGCCACACAGCAAACTTACTAACACTGATCAAGATACCTTCGACAAAACCTTTATTACGTAGAATTACGATATACAAAATACTTATTGCTAAATTTTGTAATCTGTCGCTCTTGAAACTTTCAGTTTCTTTAAATAATAGGGCTTAGTTTAGTCAAATCGTAGCCGAAACGTAATTAGAAGTAAGTCAGTCAAGGTCATTACAACAAAATGGGCAACAAAATATGGGAAACTGCTTACTGAAACTGGATAAATTAATTGGCCAAACAACGACATCAAGTTTGTCTTTGTGGTGAAAGAACCTAGAAATAAAAGTACGGTGTAATACCAAATCATGCTGTACTAGTTAGGTTAATAATACAATACAAACGAAAATGTATAGCATACACGTTTTTTAGCCTCACAGGTAGAGCGTGTTTACCTGTGGCTATGGTCATTCAGTGCGGGAGGTCGCAGGTTCGCGCCTCGGCCGTGGCACTATAGTACAAGGAGTTTTTCATCTAGCCAGGCAACTGGCAAGGTTTTCTCCACCGAACACGTCATATATTCTAAATTCTAAATTTATTTAGAATTAGTCTTCCTGGGGAAGCTGTAAATTACAGACCATATCCGTCTCCCTCATTTGAGGTTGCCAGCCACGTGAAAAACTAACATTTCGCTATTATTATTATTATTATTATTATTAGTACTGGATCTAAATTTAAGTAGACCATTGCAGTACGTATTTACGGAAGAGACTTGTATGAAACGAAAAGCAATAAAATAAACAAACCTGATAATTGCTTAAATATAAGAGGAAAACAGACATTAGAGGAGTTTATTTGTTACTGTTATGATAAACAATAGAAAGTTAGTCCCTTCGGCCAGAGATATTTAAATATATTAGTCCTATGATATTTTATTAAACAATCAGATAGTGAGTTATAAAGTTTATCATTCTCGTGCCGAAGGATATGTGCTAGGTGATTATACAATTATTCCAATTCATATTAAGTTGTACAATCAGAGCCCCTTCTGTATCGCTCAAAATGGGGCAGTCAGTTAGAGCGTAGGACTCTTACTCTTAGCCGAAGGGTCGCGGGTTCGAGGATCCCGGAGCTGCAATGCCGTCATGTGGTTACTGGCTCACTCATCTATAAAAATGAGAACCCGACAGGACGTGATGGCTATGTGTTTGAGTAACGCTTTGGACCTACAATAATGACAACATGCGTTGTATGCTCCGTTGGGGGTTGAGATCGGTGCTGGGTTGAAGCAGAGTCAGGGATGATAATATTGTTAGAACTGGGTTACACTGTTCTGGAGCTATATAAACATGCATTATATATATATATATATATATATATATATATATATATATATATATATATATATCAAAATGGTATATTATTTCATATCCAATCACTGCAAGATTCCTCAGAACAAACATAAGCGAATTTGTTTAGATGAGATTTCGCTATCAAATCTCTTTGAAATGAGTTTCATACTGAAAGGTTCCGCGATCAAAATTAGCTTAGCCGAAACTATTGTCGTTTTAATAAACAACATTACCTAGCTATCAGATCTGCGTCGGGCCACCTGCGATTAGTCGCGGAAAAGCCTCGAAAGTGAACCGGCCACTACAACCGGCCCAAAATCTAGTTATCGTGATGCGTAACTCATCAACCGACCAAAAATCTTTCACATATAACTAAATAGCATTTAAATATCTAATACCGTTTTTACAGACATATTCTTTGAGGTATCACTATACAGCGCCTTTGAATGGCTCCTGCTAGGAAGGATGCTTTATTAAATATATACATTATTATTATTATTTTTAAATCTCCCCGAGTAAATACCCGAATGTTGCGCCATCTGGTGATTTAATGAATTATAACTTTCACTGGGTAATATAACTCTGTTTGATAAAGAACTTAGATATGTAGTCTTTCGGAAGAGTACAGTTTTAATGCCAAAAGCCATGGCTTTAGACTTATTATTATAAATGATGTTGTTGTTGACATGACAGATATGGATTCACAATTTTATCTATAAAACAAAACAAAAACGAATGCAAAGGACAAAACACACACACACACACACACACACACACACATATATATATATATATATATATATATATATATATATATATATAATATCATACATAAATCTGAATGCAGGAAAATATATTTGATATATTGACAATACAAGAAATCAAAATAGACCACCATTCCTAGATACAATTCCTAGATTATAAATGTAACCTGGATGGTATATAAATGTCTATAAGACATGATATGACTCAGAATAGTATATCTAACATAGAACAATGTTCAAGTAATAATGATAATGCTAGAATTGAAATACTACGGGTAGAAGTTTTCATTAAACAAAGAAAAGTGGCTAATTATAAATATTTTCATACTGACTGTGTGGATAACATTATGAAGAAATGGTTTAAATAATTAATTATGGCATAAATATATTACCCTGGGTGATTTCAATGTTAAGATGTAAAAAACTAATGATCCTACGAACTCTCTTGATGTAAACGGTTTAACGAATTTCGTTAGAGATTCAACTTACGTAAGGTGTACATTATATATTTAATAGTAACTATAAAAATAAAATAAAACGTTTCAAAAAATCTATATGTGTAGACACTGACTTAAACGACTTCCATTCACTCTATATGCAGCAACAAAACTTCAAATCCATAAACAAAAATTGAGTAAATTTAAATACACAAATTATAAAACGTTTGACAATGAAACATCTTGTACGACACATTAACGAAATATTTGATGATGTAAATGGTTCACATCGGGCGTGGAATGAGTTGACCAAGCTAATATGTGAATGACGAACTCAGGTGTATAATTAATGTCAGCAATATGTTTAAGCTCAAATACGACAAATCTAAAACAACTTTATATTGTAATAACTATAGATATGAAAGAAATTTAGTTGCACAGCTCCGGAAACAGATCGTGAACATTTTCATGGGAACAGTAAAGAATTTCGGAATACAGATAAGCATCTCATTTCACATAAATGTAATTAAAAAAACATCAATCATCATCATCATCATGTGCCGCCCTCAGTGGAACATTTTTGTTTGTAAGTAAGTGAAATTTTACTTGTTCACAAATGCGTGAACTGGTGAATGTCCGTTAGTTTGCTCCCAATATTACCCTATTATCGCTCATACATACCGGCATTGTATTCAATTTCTCCATCAAAGTACTCATTCGTTTGGGCTTAACATCGCCCTGTTTGGCAACTATGGTTGGAATGGCATCTTCTGTGAGCCTGACACTCTTCGTGTCGTGCCAAATACAGTTAAATAACAAACTTAGTCTCCTCAAAGTGTCTCCCGCAGAGCTTGCTATGGCAAGTTGGCTTTCACTGCAATCTGTTCATGTCTCGCAGTCAATGGCGCAAACGAGTCTTATTTTTTGGAAACGAATGGATACTCCATCCACTGGTAGATCCGTTTGCACAATTATAAGTGGCATAATAGATCATTTGACACGTTCAACAACGACAATGTCGAATTCATAATACAGGTTAAACTAGGCCACGGCGAGTGTTGACGTTAATTTCCCAATTTTTCCGAAGATTACGATTAAAGCTGTGGCATATTTGTTAACGTGTGATGTTACCAAAGCAAGTTTTAAAACCACTGTAACTTTATTTCTAGGAAACATTTTAATATATCTGAAATTTAATTTTAATAAATAATACTTAGATTTTGATTAATTTGGGAAACCTTTTCCTGTGACATTTAAGGCCACTGGTTATAATATGTTACCATCTGTATTACTGAACATACCTTGTGATATATTATGCCAATCCATATGCTATCTGGTAGATAATAGCTTTAGGATATATTCATTTCCAAATTTCCTGAAACTTGCAGAAAAATGCCCCATTTATAAAAAAATAAATTAGTCATTTATATTTATGTAACCATAGACCCGTGAGTATATTGTCTGGTATGTCCAAGATATTTGAAAGATAAAAGGTGAATTTTAGTATACGCGTATTTTAATCAAATGTTCAGCCCATTCAAACTGTTCTTATGCGCATGATTGAAAATATTAAACAATTTCTAGACAAAAGCAAGATTGTTTCTGTATTGTTAATGGATTTATACTGAGATTTTGATTGTTTACCATACAAATGATTTATAGTCAAAATTCATGCGTATGGACTCTCTATGTCTGCTTGTGAACTAATGCTGTGGGCTACTTTTGTAACAGTAAACAACGAGTAAAAAGGGTAACAATATTAGCAATGTACATATAAGGAAACAGTTTAAGTATCAATAATAAGACCATATTGATATAATATTTTTTTTAAATTATATACTATTATTTATAGACAATGATGTGCAAATTTTTAATTATACAGACGATAAAACTTTGGAATGTACCGGATTTAGTTAAACTATTACATAACGTAAACAATGTTACTTTCCGGTTTGAAACCAATCATGTGAAGGTAAATCTTGACCAAATTCAATATTTAGTCTTTGGTAAATATGATCATGCCGATTATTTTGTTAACGGAGATAACCTAACTATACAGTATAAAATATTGTTTAAATATTAGGATTACGTTTAGATGAGAAATTAAATATGAACGAACATGTATCCAAGCTTTATGCCAAACCTGGTAAGCTAGAACAAGTTCTATCTAGATTAAGTAGAGTTCTAAATGAATCTAACAAAATGTTGCTGTACAATAGTTTTATGGGATACCATTTCAACCATTTTTGTATCTTATGGCATGATATATCAAATTATTAATCATTCGTGTTCAACCCAGATAGCACATCAACGAAAGACCAACGTCGCATTAAGCCGGCAAGGTTGTAAATTGTTTGCCACCATTGGACCAGTGTCGGGCCGACGTTGGCTAATACGAGGTGCGCCTCACGTAGGCGGAGTATGTTAGAATGAAACGCCACAGCAAACGACATTGACCTTTTGTCGGCCGAAAAGAATTCAGACAGTTGAGCATTTCTTGTTCATCTTTTCGAATATCAAAATTCATAGGTGAGTATTTCGAAATATTAACAGTGTAATATGCATCGCGATAATTCACCTTATCTGAAAAATACGTACGGAACATACATTAACCTAAATTTCAATTTCAATTGAAGTCCAAGTTTCAAAATAATTTTTCCCGCAAACATATTTTTTTTCCAATATTTTTGTTCCCCCCCTACTCAGCCTCACTTTGGTAGTTTGATATAAAAAATACAAACATAAAGAGCTCAGTTTCTATTACCATAAACAGTTTGAATTATATCAATAAATAACATGTAAATAAAGTTATACATATTTTAATCAATTACTATTAATTAAAGATATTTGTATATAATGACAAGAAGTTGTTTCATGTGGAAAAATAAGAAATTATCTGGAGAGATCTCAAATTAGGGTCTTAACTGCTTTGTTGGTTAATGTTTTCTTGAATAAATTTAAATTAGGATTAAATTAAGCGTAACAGTATATACCATAAACATTCCATTGGACAAAAATAAGATTCGCAAAATAAGAAACTAAAATAATATGACTGACATTTAGGTTACTACAAATGGATATATAGCGCCCTATATAACCTGTAAGAACGTTACTCTAAGGAACTTGATAATAAATAATTCTATGGATGTAACAGATTTACATCTTTAAAAATACATCATTCCTTCCAGCCAAATACATAATATATTCATCTAGGAAAAGCTGAAACAAAAAGATTAATTTTTATCTTCTTTTTGAAGGTATCAAGGGTCTTGCACTTTCTGATGGTTACTGGAAGATTATTCCATAAGGTTGCAGCAGCCTTTCTGAAACACCTATTACCGTAAGTCAATCCACTTATTGTTGGTACGGCTATGGTAAGCTGACTGAAGATTATCGTGCAGTCTGTGTCTACTCAAATGGGTCTCCAATCGCTTAACAGCCATATGAAGAAATTAACATATATTCTTAATTGTGTGCTTAAAATATTGATTTAAAAAAATTATTAATCCAATAACATGGCATCCATATTTTGTTTTCAGTGGTATCCCGAATATCTGGCATCCTGGTACCTGCGAATCAAGATAATAATATAATATTTGATAGGTCAAATAATTAATTTTTACACTGATAAGGCCGAGACCGTTTATCATCATAACGGCCGTATATAAACCTTATTTTGTTTTATTATGATTTGAGCAGTTTTGCGGTTTTTCTTTATAATATTCTCAGAAAACGTCTTTATTAAAATTATTCACTTCGTCTTAGCTAAACGATTTTAATATGCCGAATTAGGCCTAATATTTATTTTTATTAAATGCTGAATAATACTAAATAATAATAATTAAATACCCGTCTTCACCATCAAGTTCATTAGTCTGTTGGTGCATTTTCTTTAACACGCAGAAGAAGAAAATAATAAATAGGCCTACTTCATATAATATAATATGTTGTGTGTTAGATTTAGAGCTGGCCATGTCAACTTTCAAAGCGTGCCATTTTTGTATAATATAACAATATTAATTCTTTACTAGAAGGATATTCACGTATGATATATTAAATCAACTACATTGCAATTACAACAATATATATATATATATATATATATATATATATATATATATTATATATAAGTTATATAATAGTTTATATGCTGCTCATCAATTATAAATAATCATAATAAACAATATTGTAAGAACTTTTCTAATAATAGTCTAATAATGGTGGATTGGAAGCACGTGCAAGCAGAAACGTAGTGGTAAATCGAAAGTCCGTCTATTGTGTAACCTATAATTTTAGACATATTGCATTAATGACAAATTACTCATATAAATATTTGAAGATTTTCTAAAACATTGGGTATGTGTTTTTGATATAAACACAATTACACCACTAGAATATTATAACTTTTACTATAACTAATAATATTTGGCTAAAATACAGTGATACACCTCATTTCAAAATGGCCGTGCTTTTATGTGAAAGAAGTGTGTTTCTGTATTTGCTATGCGGCCTTTATATTCACCATGTTGCATCCACTTGTTTTAATATGTTCAAAATAAACGTATAAACGTCTAGAGTTTGTGTGAGTATCATTAAATGCAATAAATATATGGTGACTGCTCATATTAATGGTTTGGTTGTGTGATGAATTGCCGAAATCTCGTATTCACGGTATTGGCGCTTCTGTTCCAGTACTCAGTAGTAGATCTACTCATCTAGTTGATTAGGTGTACTATTTCTGCATTGTCACAGACTCGTAGTAGGGTAGTTGTGTGGTGTTTCGTGCAATTAAAATATGTTGCTTGTTAAATGTACGAACCGATACATGTATTATGTCTGTATATTCTAAATATAGGTACACACATGACACAATTATTATTGACAATATTTGTATGGAAAGGTTTTTAAATTATGCAACATCTAATCATCTAAAGACTAAACGTCTAATCAGTTGTGATGAATTCAAGTAGAACCTCTACTTGGATATCTACACATTCCAGACATTGGCAGAAATGATTACCATTAGGTCACACCCAGTTGGAGTTTGACCCATTTGGGCTGTAGTCTGGACTACATTCAGTACATAGTCACTGTATCTAGTGTATGGCACTATGTTAATACTGATTATTGAAATGGGGCAGTCTGAACTTGGGTGCACAGTTCAATTTTAGACATATTGTTGACATCAGTTTTCACTAGTAGTAGTAGTAGCTGAAATAGGCATTTCCTATAATTTTCACTTCATCATTATTGTACACTAATACAGTGATGCTTGAACTATTACATGAATAAAGCACTATCATTTTATGAGAATGTGGGGGAATGATGGGCACAATGGACATGCAAAGGTCATGTTAGTCTGGTAATGGCGTGCACTCCAGCATTTAAAAAAAAATCACAGAGTTCCATAGGGTTCTGATATGATTAATGGCTAATACATTAAGACAACATACAATCTATGATTCATATACAATATATAGGGCTCATGACACTTTTCACAATATTGTACCAGTTGATAACATGCTATATCCAGATATAATTTATTGGACATATACATCATTGGCCTCTAAATAGCTGTACATATATTATGGTTGGTGTCATCAATACTATATTTCAGTGATGTTCTCATCACATCATCTAGAACCCTCGAGTCTGCGTAGGCATATCAGAAGAATTTGTTTGGCTGATTTTTTTGGTGCAAATTCCAACTTCTCTGCCCATGACATGAACAGCGATATTTGATGAATCATTGATTTATATGAAATTTAACAATACAAGGAACTATTATATTAGACTTGTAAAGTGGGCTACATCATATTTTTAATAACCAAATTTAGTTCAATCAAGTGTTTCCTTGTTTACTTAATCGAGTCATTTCTGGGTTGTTATTATTGTTGTTGTAATGTTTGATCATGGTGAACAATTTAGGCACAATTAGGCCTAGTTATACTTGACAACATATAATTCATTATGTGGTGGGGAAATGGCAGGCATGTCATATTTCATCAAATTTAAATTATTTCCCATGACACTTTTCACAATATTGTACCAATTGATAACAAGCTATATCCAGATATAATTTATTGGACATATACATCATTGGCCTCTAAATAGCTGTACATATATTATGGTTGGTGTCATCAATACTATATTTCAGTGATGTTCTCATCACATCATCTAGAACCCTCGAGTCTGCGTAGGCATATCAGAAGAATTTTTTTGGTGCAAATTCCAACTTCTCTGCCCATGAAACGAAGTCAAAGATGAAACACCCTTCAGATATCTTGCAGGAAAGGAAGCTATATGAAATAATGTGCCTGTCCATGAGTATCCCCAGTGCTATCACTGATGTGTCGTCCTTGTTTATGTCAGAGAAGCTATTTTTACTTAAATTATGCAAAAAGTGTCTGTTGTTGCACAAAACCTCATTTCATGGAACATATGTATTTTGTAGTAATATTCAAACATTTACATTAATATCAAACAGTGTGACGTGCCCGACAATACACCTCTGCCCGACATTAGATGGATTTTCCCTACTGTAAGATGACCTGATGTATTAGTTTAATTGTCTTGTTCTCATTTCAAAGGCAATTTTCTCAATAACCTATTTTAATCAAGTTGCCAGTCATTCTTTATGATGGAATAGTAGACAACCCCCCCCCCCCCCACAGTGCTAGTTTTCTTTATCTTTAATACATTGAGTTCCCATTCGTATCAAAAATTAAAATAATGACGAGCAGCTATCATATATAAACATTCCGTATTGTTTCTCTCAATCCAGACTAGAATGATTGAAGAAGTGATACACAAATGTGACCATGTGTGACGTATATGTACCAGTTGTGATAATAGCACGCCTAATTCTATGTCGTACCAGTCCATTTGGAAGCCATTACAATATGTTTTGATCAGCTAATTGACTAAGGAAACTAACCATCTACTCTTGCCATGTAAAGTTTGGTTTTTTGCTGCTTGAAAATTTTCACCACCAAAATACTAGCTCATATCACACAGCATTTAGTTAAGTACTAAGCAAGCATTCACTAGACCTTTGACGACTACAGATCAGAATTGTTCACAACTAATGTAGTTGTATAGAAATTCTAATATATGCTATGATTGTGCCTGCGTTAATGTTCTGTGAGTTTGGTTATCCAGAGAGCTGTTGATGTAAATTTCTTATATTATCATCCATTAACAGTCTATTCACTGATAAATTCCATCAGATATTTTTGGTTATAAGTGTATCTCATGAATAAGATATGGGCACCTCTGTGGTCTAGTTGGTAGCATGTTGGACCATAGATCACTACCACTTGAGTTCGAATCTCGGCATGGGCTTATGTGAAGGGTGTTACATCTTTGACTTCGCTTCATTATCTTTGGAGGTCGCTTGGGCCATTTAGCCTACCATGTGCACAAAAGTAAACATTTTCCAGACTCTAAAGTCTTGGTTTAAATATTGCACTTGATTTCACTAAAACAAGATTCCTTTAACGGAGATTAATTATGAATTCTTTTAAAGATAAAAAGGTTGGTAACGTGACTTTGATTCTATGGGGTTCAGTATTTCGGACTGATTATAAATGTGAAGATTGAAGTCATTGATTTTGAAATTATCACAAGAAGTTGTGCAGTAAAAGAGCAATTAGAAATTATTGATTAAACAGGCTAGTGCAGTAGATTAATTCAGCTGTGTGCACTTTATTTGACATCTGATACATATACACAGGAACACGTTCTTATTTGTTGATATAATGTCAACATTTGCTGAAACTATTCTGTTTAACTGTGGGTGTTTAGTCCATTTTCTTTATTTATAGATTTGCTTTCCATCATTTGATGTTTATTTTAGTATTGCTCAAGAACTGGTTAACTTATGATTCACTTCTATCTCATTCTGTATTTGTGGAGTTAATATATCAGAGATCTTATAAAGGAAGGTCTGGTTTGTGCTGACTTTCTAACACGCTTCATAATTGTAATTCAGCTGATCTAATGCCTGTATTGTGTAGCAGAAATGTTTTTTATGACTGTACCTCTGTGACTCATTGCTTTAGAAAACCATAAAAAGATATTGGAGATATACACTACCTTGTGTTCTGGACCTGTTTTGTCATCTGTTTTAAATATTTTAGGAATAATATAAATGGGGGATGGACAACTTGTTGGAATTCAGGATTGAACTGTGTGGTATGGTTCTGTGAGAACAGCGTTGTGCACACACCCAAACTGGCTTCTTTAATCTGTGTGTATACAAGAAGAGGGGAGCTGTTTCAAACAGCTGTAGTCCATTTATTTATTTTGATCAAGCAGTAATTGAGGCACAACATCAGTTAACTTACACACAAGTGATGTAGAAAATCATAGTCCAAATCACTTCAGGGATTCACCTTACTATTTAATATATATATATACGTATACAGGCTTTTCATTTAGTTTTTGAGTAGGAGGAGACTGAACTAGAGTAGTAGGAGAACATATTTAGCGAGGCCTCGGGCCGAGCTTAAACCAAGGAGGTATAATTTTGCTGGACCCAAAGTAGCCGGCGCTGCAATGGAAGTAGCCGGGGAAATTCGCCGGGTGCCAGCTTATAATGACATGCCTGTGTATGTATGTATGTATGTATATATATATATATATATATATATATATATATACGTGCTTAAAAGCTGCACTCTGTGCAGACTGTCGTTTAAGAATCTTTTGTCCAAATGTTTTGCAACCACACAGACAAGCATTAAAAAGAACTGAGAGCTATAAGAAATCAATTAATACAAGGTCAGGCTTCGAAATTGACCACTCGCCATGGCTTTCTCCTGGCGAGTATCAATGGATCTACACTGACCATGCTGATGAGTGCTAATGTTTGGTACCATTGGCGAGCATAAAGTCTAGTACAGTTACCAGGAAAATCTTGACTTTAATTTAATTCAGCTGTTTTCCCCCTTTTTCTTGACAAATTTGCCAATTTTTTTTACCTGGATGCCACTGAGATGAATGTCACACTATGGAATATTCATTTTAATGATCTTGCATTACTTGCACATAGTTGGTAGAATAAACTCTGAAATGCTCTGTATGGCTTCTTTGGGGGCTAAATTTCAAACAAAATTTAGTGGGTATGGACCAAAATGAAGCATTAAAGGACTTTAATTAAAATAATACATCATACCTTTTGACATGTTTACAGTGGCACAAGTTTGGTCCACCTTAATATGTATGAATACTTATTGTTCCAGAATTGGTTGCAATAAAAGAAAATATCATGCAAAAGGTCCTGATTCGTGCTATTTTGCAGTTTGATCACTAGCCAGTTATTGCAATATGTAATGCAGACTATGTTTTGGATGGAATGTATATGTTTTTCTGTTGTTGAGTATTGCCAGACATGAAACACGTAGTGTGTAACAAGTATATTAGCTTGGTAGTATGGCAAACTTTTTGCTGATATGTGACAAATGTATTGCCTTACAGATATTATAAGACAGAGAACACTAGGTGCATTCGTACTAGGTGGAGACATTCCACAATGGAGGCTGGCCCAGCAACGCAGTCGCCCAGATTCTTCAATCCACGCTTCAAGAAACCCACACCCGATGGCGCCAATGACAGACCCGGATTCACCCCACGGTTTCGGGATCCGGCTGGCCTCGGTATCGGCATGATGGCCTATGATGGCAAACGGATGAGAAACAAGTCTGTGCTCAGGAAAACTGTCGACTATAATGCTCACTGTATTAACCAGTTAGAGGTAACTATGAGCTGAAGTCTTGACAGTCATTTGATATTTAGTTCAGATTGTTAGATAAAGGGTAGCTTCTAGATGAAGAAAACACTGCTAGTTAGGTGAGGACATGCGGTGTATGTTGGGGGAGGAATATTTGGGACATGCAACAACTTTTGGGTTGAGTGAAGACTATTTTTTGGTGGATAAATGTTGGAGTTAATGTAGTGGTTGTTTGGTCATTAGAACTGTTAGATGAGTGGTGCTTTCTCTGTATAAAGCCACAATTACCAGAGATTGTTAGCGTTTCTTGCAGTTGTGCCAGATATCATTCATTCATATAAAAACTATTTTAATGTGATATGATTTTATATTAAATAATAATAATATGTGATATTTATATAGCTGTGACCTTCTGTCCCACTGGTGACAAAGAGGATAAGTGAAGTGATATTTATATAGCACCCTATTCAGCTAGAAGCTGCTCTAAGGCACTTTACAATATTATTTACAATATTATTATCCCAGACCTGTTTCCACCCAGAACATATCTCAACTCCCAAGGGAGCATACAATGCATGCTGCCATTATAGGCGCAAAGCATTACTCAAACACATAGCCATTGCGTCCTGTCAGGTACTAAATTTTTTATGGATGAGTGAGCCAGTCGCCACATGACAGCATTGCGACTCACGGAGCCTCGAACCTGCGACCGTTCGGCTATGAGTCCTACGCTCTAACTAACTGCGCTATCACAGCTCAACAAAAACATTGATATAACAAATAATTCTACCAAGTATGGTAGTTAATATCTAATGGAACCATTTGATAGATTCGTGCCAAAATTAATGTATGGTCCGAAATCTAGCTCGACAGCTCTAAATGACTACAACTTAATTGAAAGTTAAGGGTCTCGTGCAGTTTGTGCTTTGTCATTCTGCTAGACACCCTTATGATATTACGTCACTATTGGGTCCAAATAATAATGCCGTATTGTGGCAATATTATTATCAACAAAATCTAGTATTCCCTCCATTTACATTTAGAGTTGGTTCAATATATCCCACAACATGGTATAAGAGGCAAATAAAAGGAGACATCGCTAGATCAGCCATTTGTGTTCAAACCTACTCTCTCAGTCGTTAACTCTGGTGGCCATTTTTCTATATATGATCCATAGTTATTAAGCTCTTACAAGTCATATACTCATTCTTAACCTGAAATCATTAGAGCACTACATCGCAAACCTCCTAGCTGTAGGTTTTAATCAGACTCGTACTAGTTTTTGTGGCATGTGCTTCTCTATGATGAAGGTCATATGTCCTAGATGTGGCCAGTTTTGAGGCTAAGCTAATCAGCTCAACTCATTTATATTCCAATCAACCAGTTGTTGGATTATAATCATTAATTTTCAGGTTTCTTGCCCACTACAGAGTCCCCATAATAATAAAAAAAGAATAATAATATAACTTCAATAAGGTCTTGTTACTAATGGGGAGCTCTGGTAGCATAAAAAAAATGTTGGACAGGCAGTGCTATTACCTGTGAAAGCAGCCTTGGGGAGATGTGTTTTTAGCACTGATTTAAAATTTTCAAGCGAGACACTCATAATCCCTGCCAGCAACCTGTTCCACAAAGAGGGGCCTGCGTCACAAACTGCACAGTCACCATATGACTTGAGCTGAGATGCGAGTACTTCTGCACCCTGTAGTCAAGCGGGGGTGTACTGTGTCCCAGACCCGAGTCGTGCGTGTCATTGCCATCGTTACATCTGTTTGTTTGATGTTTCGTTTAACCTGCTTATTACCCTAGAGAGCAGTCCTTTTGACGTACATCCCAGGTGTTATCAGTGCTGAGACTAAACAAAGCACTCCTTCGGGATGACCCACATCGTAACAATATTGGACAAATACTATTATTGTTACTCTTGGCATTTAGAGTAATGTTGTGCATGATAGTAATATCTGTTTATATTTCAGAACCGACTTTGGCAGAGAGATTTCCGTGACCATCATTTGTTACAACCAGATGAGCTTTATGTACATCAGGTAAGAGTTCTGTTTGTATCAGATGAGAGATGTAATTGAGCCAGGCAATGTATGCGTATTTATGAAAGGTTGTCTGTGTGTGTGTGTGTGTGTGTCTGTGTGTGTTAGATCCCCAATTGATTTATCTATCAGGTGAGTGGATTATGTGTGTTAGAACAGGTTATGTGCATTAAGGGAATGAGTGATTGTAATTACATCATAGTCTCAAAATGTTTTCGACACTGGTATGACTAAATGTAATTTCCTCGCTTCTACTGAACTTTTTCCTTTTGTGATTATTCCTTTCATTAGCTGACACCACCACCCGATTATCTCCACAATCCCATGAACTGTGTCACAACACGATTTGTGAGAAACTCCATGAACAAGATACGTTGTCCGATATTTTGTGTCTGTGTAAGTATACCACACACACCCTGACATCCAAACAAATACACACACAGTTTAGCACAGCTGAACATTTTATAATATCAGTAAATAATAAGTTGCATTTATGACTGCAAATTATCATAACACGATTTATATTTATATGTACATAAACTGTTTAGTTTTGCTTTGCATTTAGATAAAATGTGCCTTTCCAGATAATAATGTTTATTAAATTTCTGCAGATATGTGAATGATTTATTCTGTCTTTGGCTGTGAAAACACGAGTATTTCTGTCATCTTCATGTATTTTTAGATTCATGTACCTAAATAATTCATGGCTTATTTTTATAGTACTGTCTTATTTTGGTTACCTGAAGTCTTACCACAATTAATATGAATTAATACAAAATTACAGTCTAGACAAAGTATATTTAAATATCTGATGTTGTTTACTTTCCTCAGTGGACGCCTGAAGGTCGCCGTCTTATCACTGGTGCTTCAAGTGGTGAATTCACACTTTGGAATGGGCTGACCTTCAATTTTGAAACTATCCTACAGGTGAGTGTATTGTGTGTAGCCGATGATTGTATTATATAATTTCATTCACATTGTTGTACGGTGATAGAACCTTGTCATAATTTTCACAAGGATGAGTAATGATAGCTGTTTACTTGTGTGAAATTGATTTATTGTTCCCATCAGCTATAAATCAGTTCAATAAGTAATTGGTTTCAGCATCTAATGCATTGTCTACAAATCTGGTTTCACATCCATACTAGATGCCAAAAATGGTTGGTTCATGTCTTTAACATTGTGTGGACTAGTGGATAGTTTTGTTGGTATTTTGGCTCAATAATAGGGTGTGGTTCTAATTTTCAGGACTAATACAAATCTTTTCACACAAAATTAAAATTGATAAATAGTTGACTTAATTTAGGTCAAAAGTATAATCGCAATTGACCATATATATTAAATAATCCAGCTTAAAGTGGTGGTGAAACACTATAATCGATCCGTGGACACCGCCATTCCGAAGCCAATCACAGACAGGATGCTGCTGACATCACTTTACACAAGTGACTCAGTTATATCAGTGTTAACAAGCATCAGTCAAGCATATAATTTCAAAACTAAAGGATATTGGTGCTATAGAAATTTATTATTTTTAAATAATAAAACAATAGTGACACCATTAGGTGGCAGCAAAATATTTTTATTAAAGCAAAATAGTACAAACTTTTTCTGGAGATAGTGCCTCCTATTGTCCTTTGTAGTCATTTGATTAACTAATTCACTTTATTTTATTACTTCATCCAATATAATCAGATTCTGCGATAATATTGTGACTGTGTATTATGACTTAATAATATCTAAATATGTTTACTGTGGTGTTTTATATTTCCCTTAAATGTTCTCGTCGTTCCTCTTGTACATGCTTGCATGCAAGACGAGAAAGAAAACAAGAGGTAGCTTGTACTTTGCATTGCTTCAGTAAGTTATATATGTTTAGCACTGTGTGTCAAGATTATTGCTTTTTAATTTCAGGCTCATGATACTTCAGTCAGGTGTATGGTGTGGAGTCACAGCGACCAGTGGATGTTGACTGCTGATCATGGTGGTTTCGTCAAGTACTGGCAGAGCAACATGAACAACGTGAAAATGTATCAGGCCCATAAAGAGGCTATTCGAGGGCTCAGGTTAGGACTAGTGGCGACATCTTGTGACATAAAGTCACATCATATCATCGCTCAGGTTTTTCTCTGTTTTTCTATAAAGTTAGCCACCAAGTCATGTATCGGTATGGTGCTAATGTTGTGTCTTATTTATAGTAATATCTGCTGTTGCCATGTTGTTTATGTATTGTTCTATCAGTATGCATACATATTTATATATTTATATTATTATTCTGTTGATTTTTATATCTTAATAAACTCACAACCATGTCTTACCATAGCAAGCCATTCAGAAAACTCAATTACATGTACTGTTTGTACAATATCTCAGTTATGAAACAGTGTGAATATGTTCTGCATATATTTGATTGGTAAACAAGAAAAAATCCTGCTGTGGACGACAAATAAAACTTAATGGGTTGGGATTTGCTACATGGTGTGTAATAAAACTTTAGCCTACAATTAATAAACTCAAATATACACTCGCACACCTGGACATACACTTTGTGTGTTGACGTCGCAATAAAGTAATGACTTATCGTGGAAATAAATTCAAAACATAATTTAGTTTTAGTTCAATATAGATGCCCTGAATGCAGGGCCTTTTCACATGGAGCTCATAAAACTGTGGGGTTGATAATGTCAGGTGATTGGTAGAACAAATTACATGCTACACTAAAGATCTTTGTTACTAAGTTCAGCATGAGGACTGAATTAAATTATCAAGCTGGCATGAAACAGTACATCATCTACAGTTGGATGCTTCTCCATTAGATAAATAGATTTATTTTAGATTTTATGTACTACAAGTATGTAATAGTAATATCAATGAATGCCTATTTACAAGATTCTGTGAACACAGGCATCAGGTTAGTGTAGACCTGTCTGCTATCTATATTTATACGATTATTAAATTTTTCTACATGAACGTGGCAATAAAACACCATTCTGGCCATTGTTAAGTAGCACAGCCATTTTCCTGAAGCCAGCCATCATAAAAGATCATTCTCACATCTTGCACAAGCAGTACACTATGCAACTTATTTACATCCTGTTTTTCGGTGCTCCATTGGTGCAGAGGCTAGAGCATCGTGTACAAACCTGCAGGTTGAAATCTGGCTCGTGTTTGTGGCATGTGTCTATAAGGTTTTGTGTCCCAGGTGTGACCAGTGCCAAGGATCAACAAACCTACCAACCTCCTCGGCACCTCTGGTCCAACAGTAGCCTGTTGGATCACAGATCACCATCACCGAGTTCGAATCTCGGCATGAGCATATCTGAAGGGTGTTTCATCTTTGACTTTGCTTCATTACCTTTGGAAGTTGCTCATCCCATTTAGCATACCATATGCACAAAAGTGGCCGTAAAACACCAATCTTCACCAACCAACCTCCTATTTTTGAATACAAGTAATCCACAAATGGAGTTTATGTTAATTTATATAACCAGTAAACCATTGAGGTTAATGGCTAAAGATGCATTCTTCCTCTACCTGTTTCTTGGTACATAGAAATCTGACTAAGAAACACACAAAAAGGTATAACACTAAAATTTGCAAAAATAACATTAACAAATCAGATAAATAAGTAGGTGTAGGAATGTGTTTTTAGTTATTGTGACATAGACCACAACAATGTATGAAACAATTGCACATGATACAATTATTATTATGCCATTTCAGTCTACCTCCTTCATTCCCATCTTCACGTTTCTCCTATCTGTGAATATAGTCAGGTATTGTAATTTGAACATTACTGTGAATTCACTTTCACGAACATTTTTCATTTAGGGCATAAAAGTAGCAAACACTGATTTATTTATTTTGAAAATTGCTGTGTTCACAATATCAGTTTGGCAAATATTTGTATTCCAAATTATTGTGGAAATTTCTATTAACCTATAGGCCTAAATATACCCAAAATATAAAAATTGGAGTGAAGTCTGTGTTTGGCAGATACAGCTGAAATTGTATACAGTCGAGTTGAATACTTTTGACTGCCTTGGTTTTCTACTAAAAGAAGACACCTTTCTACTGTCACTGACTATAAGAGGTCAAACCTAGAATTATTCCCAAAATAAGGATTACGTAACTGAAAGTGTGCCGGATAATATAATCTTGGTATGGAAGGCATACAGCAGGTTAGTCATGCTCGACTCTACTTAACAAAACTCTACACACAAGTTGCATAATTCAGATTCTGTGCAATTAATTAATTCCCAAATATAACACCACAGACTATAAACTGTCAATTAACTACACAACACATACTGTGTGATTGATACTGTATCGATATTGGGGGAGATCGGTATTAGTTTATTGATTATCAACTACTGAAGTTCCTTGAAAATTGATTTTGTTGATTACAAACTAAACAGTTATTTTATCTTCCCACGTTTTCTGAAATGGTGTTCCTCTGACCTACTGTTTCTTTATTTTAATCAAGAATAAATAATGGGAGCACAAAACTTCTGTTACATACAGGATTTCTTATTAAAAAAAGTCTTGCCTGTAAGGGAACATTACACAACAAACACGTTTGGCATTTTGTTAAAGGTTCTGTGTTTATACACTTGAGAGACAGTGAACATCTTGCTAATGATCTGATCTAATCATCTGATGGCATACAGACACCTCCTGAAACCAATAAAATACATGAAAATATTTGCATTAATTCTGAAGAAAGTTAGCAAACATCTCTTGACAACTCCAGATAATTATAAATGTGGAATGTCGATTTCATCAGTTCTCTAGTTATTAGCTCTTGTGTAATATATGTTACAGTTATTCTATATAATCAGGTATTATGTATCTTATCTGACATTTTATATTACCTGATTATATAGATTAATTGTAACATACATAAATGAATTAGCTTGTAAACATGATAAACCTTGAAGAAGACAATTATTTGATAAGAAATAAATCGTTCTTGCCAAAGATAACTAATGATGTCCCGTAAACTGATGCGATTTAACACAGACTTTCACACACTGAACTTGGGGATGCAGTATCTTGTGAGCTTGTGCATCAATCTTTGCCGAGTTGAACGAAGGTTTTCAAATTGGCAATCCACTTGAGCACACCATGGAGGGAGAATGGTCTAAATTGTTGGGTTTTTAAGTTGGTTGGTATTTTGTGGTGTGATTCTTCCATCATGTAGCGTAGATGTGTTTTTCATGTTGATAATGATGATCAGTTGCACAACAGACATTCTGGAACAACAAACTCTCTTATCTCTCCCTCTCACAGTTTTTGTCCCACCGACACAAAGTATGCCTCATGTTCAGATGATGGTACTGTTCGTATTTGGGACTTCATCCGTTGTCATGAAGAAAAGATCCTTCGAGGTAGGTTATTGATTATTAGTTGGTCTAATTGGGACTCGACATTATCATTGTTCTATAAACTGTCTGTTGGATGGGGTTGGGTCATGCACATATTATGACAGCCTTTGTCCTGAAAAGTGACAATCAGTGACACAATCGTGATGGCTTTTCCAGAAGAACGACCTTGAATCATCATTTTGTGGTCATAAAGATGGTGTCTGGTGATGATTATTAACATTAGTGATGTCACTTTAAGCATATTATCAGAGTTTAAATATATATATATATATATATATATATATCCATACATGACCCCTACATGCATACACACTTTGTTGTTGTGTAAATGTGTGCACACACACTACATGCTGATATAGACACATTAGAGAATTCTTTATTTATTTAACAGTGTATTTATTTAACAGTTTGCTCATAATTCAGCAAAACATTTTGAGCACACTAGTTGATAATGGTCCCATAACTATTGATTATAATGTGCTGGAGCATGTCCAAATATTTACATACACACTGGATAAAGCTTAATCAAACGATGCCCTAGCAAAAATATATGTTTACAGATGAATATGTCATTTTAACTTTTATTTAAACACAAATTCTTCTGCTGTAACTTGACATTCAATTTACTATTGATTTTATAGTGTGGATGGAGGACTTGTACAGTCTGATGTTGGGGTTAACTATTGTAGAGAAATATAAAAGGCCTTTAGGATTTAGATGATAAAATTGGTGAAAAAGTTTTTTCAAGAACCGGACCATTTTTGTACTTGGATTGATCATTCCCTCGTTAGGATGCCTTTTGTAGATTCAGAATTTAGAATTAACCCGCTGTATCCTCCCGCATGCTATAAGAGTGAGTTGGTGAATCCTTTGTTTACCCTTGGCATTGGTCACACACGTACCTGAGGTATACCACTGAAAGGGACTGCTATTTGGGAAACTGAGCCAATCGGGCTGAATCATTTTTATGATGCGTGTAACATCGTACAGAGACACCAACAATACTGGGATTCATTCCCATGACCTGGAGGTCTCAAGAGAATTACATTACCAAATGCAACACAAACGGCCTTACTTGTTATAAGTGGCCACTAAAATGATGCAATACTATCTGATCTTTTTCTGCCAGTGTCTTTCTTGTTAAATCTTACCGTACTGACGGGATCTTGTAATGTCAGCAAATTATAGGTAGAGTGATGGAGAGTTATCTATCTAGTGGAGCTAGGTAGTCGGCCGTTAGACACAAAATAATGCTGAAAAGGAGCCCAAACTGAGACCCCGCAATTGTTTTGTTGGCTACCTTACTTCTGAATGACTATTATGTATGTTCACAGGCACATACATATATGCACACACAGTATGAATGCATCTTTAGTTACATGCACAATGAATAGATATCCTTATAATTACTTGTGTGCAGTACAACACATAGACACACAAGCACACATGTCAGTATACCTTTATTTACATGCATAGTGGATATATTTGACACATAAAGACAGCCCATTTAATTACCTATTGGATATAACACAAACATCTTCCACAATCCTAACAATTTTTTGTTTTATGAATTTTTCATTAACCCCATATCCTCAATTCTACACATGTATGAAATAGGATTATTAAATATGTATGCTTTCAATTTTAATTTCTTCTCTTTTTTGTATGAACAGCTAAATAAAAATGTCTAAAAGTTCAAAATTTAAACTTTTCACCAGATAGCTTTAAACAATTATAAAGTTTCAAATGCTTTTAAAATCTAAACTTGATTTTACTTGAGCACCATCACATCTGCATCTCTACTTGTGCATGTTTTTGGATTTACATTATATAAGCTGAATTTAGTTACCTGTATTTAGAAGCACACCATGCCCAATTGTGTCAAGATTATTGAGATGGTTGTCATTTGGTGAGGTGTTGTTTTCATGGGGTTTGTATGAATAGCATCACTGGAATAATTCAGAAGTAAAAGTTGCAATAGAATTATAAGCTCCCAAGTGTGAGGACAATGAAAATTAAATAAGTTTTAGCAAATGAAAAGTAAGTTTTTATCTCAGTATGAAATATTTACAAGTTTACATGTCTAATACAATGATACAGCTGACATATTTGGTTTCTATTTTGTCTACCAATATCTGATGTTGAAATGAAGGAACTACTTTATTAGTACATTTAGTGTAGTAAGTCCAACTTCGGTGCATGGATTGCAGAAGTGCAACTGCTATTCATTCACTGACTTCTCCAGTGGAAAATAATCTTGCTGGCTTTGGTATGGTGCAGTGCTATCCACATAAACACACTTGCAAATTAACATTTCATTCAAGATTCTGCTGCAAGTAATATTGATTTATGAGGGCTGGTCTAAAAATTGTTATTAAAGGGATACTTTTATATATATATGACTAAAATTAATGGGCATAAATTTGAGATCAGAGAAGCGTTAATTACAGTTGGTGTACCAAAAGTGATATATATATATATATATATATATATATAATAGAAAGCTTGGAGAATCGGAGTATAACAACATATTTTATTAATCTTTACAAAAACAACTTCATATTAAAACCATACCTTTTTTGTTCTTAATTTTTTTATTTAGACAATAATAGTTTTCTAATTTTTTTCATTTTCTCATCAACTGTGGAAAAATGATGAATTCTAGCAGATACAAAACATGTGGTCTATTTGTTAGGATTCAAATTGAGATCTCTTGCTATGTGTAGCTCATGATAATTTAATAATCTACATAATTAATGATATGTGACATTTATATAACCCCCCTATTCAGCTAGAAGCTGCTCTAAGGCGCTTTACAATGTGACATTTGTATAGAAGCTGCTCTAAGGTGCTTTACAATATTATTATCACTGACTTGGGATTTGTTTCGACCCAGCACCCATCTCAACTCCCAATGGAGCATACAACACATGCTGCCACTATAGCAAACAGATAACCAACACGTCCTGTCAGGTACTCATTTTTTATGGGTGAGTGAACCAGTCGCCACGTGACAGCATTGCAGCTCACGTAGCCTCGAAGTCGCGACTGTTCGGCTACGAGTCCTACGCTCTAACTAACTGCGCTATGACGTCTCGATTAAAGTTCAAACTTTTGACTGAATTGAGTTTTTGTAAAATAAAAGTTATCATCACTTGCTTAGTAGGACAGGATATAGCTGGATTCTCGTGTAAGATATGATTTGATTGGAGTTAGAATGGCATTTATTCTGTGGTGCTGCTAGATATTGATTTATAAAGGTAAACTCTGAATTTCATTTATGAATAAGAATTCAAGTGCTGATGCATATTCATATTAATAAAATTTCTTTTGCTGTAGAAGAAAATATTGTAAACAAAATATAAGAAGATAATAAAGTAAATACAAATATTTAAAGTTGACACTTTTGTATTCACATCTTCACAAATATTTCTACAGTTGAATATTTTTCCACCTAGTTTCTGACTGTTGTTGCATAGACTTAATTAGAAATCCTACCTATTTTTCTTCAGAGTGGCAGTTGTGATTTGTATTTAGTTTTTAACCAAGTGACATTTCTTATTTTGTGTCCTTCCAACTTAATGGCCATTTAATTTTTGTTAAATAGTTGACTCTAGCACAAGTTATTAAAAACCAACAGCTTAAATTTCTGTTCTAAAAGAATAGGTTAGCCTTTTGTAAGGCGTATCTCGAACAAATTATATCGGATACAAAGGTCTTCCTGGTTTAAATTATTTATTTATTATATAATAATAAGTGACGTTTATATAGCACCCTATTCAACTAGTTAGCTGCTCTAATGGGCTTTATAGTATTATTCTATCTGACTCAGACCTATTTCTATCCAACACACATCTCAACTTCCTAGGGAGCATACAACACATGTTGCCATTATAGACGCAAAGCATTACTCAAGTGCATAGCCATCACGTCCTGTCAGGTTCTCATTTTTAGGGATGAGTGAACCAGTCGCCACATGGTTTACCAGTATATGATTTCTTGTGTTTCATCTTATTTTGAGGAAATTATCGTCCGATTTTTGGTTTTCCAAACAACCTTCACTTTATAATTACTACATCTTTATCATTGTTGTTGTGGTGTTATAGTTACTGTTAAATACTGCTTTTCTACTTATGAACATCAGTGATATCATAAACAAAAGTTATTCTGTGTACCATCATCAGTGGTATTATCATTGTTCTAAACATTGATATAAATTAATTCCAATCAGTGGGATTAAAGAGGTGCATAAATGTTTCAAGAATAACAGCGAGAATATTGTATTTCTTAAAAATCGGCTTTAATTTGTGAACCTTTTCTTTAACAGGCCATGGAGCGGATGTTAAATGCGTTGACTGGCATCCACAAAAGTCATTAATAGCTTCAGGTAGCAAGGATACACAACAGCCACTGAAACTGTGGGATCCTAGAACGGGCACTAGTCTAGCTACGATGTAAGTGTCCATCTGTATGTGTGTGAGTGCATGTGTGTGTGTGTGTGTGTGTGTGTGTGTGATATTCCACGGATATCTTCCAAGACGATGAATCGCCTAATTCGTACCAATGCATTGTTAAAGTCCAGCCATCAAACCATTCTTCTGTCCCAAGATAGGATCACTTACTAGAGCAATGAAAAGTGGATGTAGTTGATGCGTGCAGACCATTTGTTTACCATTATTTTCACCTTTATCTCTCCATCTTCCATCACTACAGTCATGCCCACAAGCATACAGTAATGGAAGTGTCGTGGAATCGTAATGGTAACTGGCTGTTAACAGCCTCACGTGATCATCTTCTCAAGTTATTTGACATCCGTAATATGAAGGAAGAAATCCAGTCATTTAAGGGGCACAAAAAAGAAGCCACTAGTGAGTATTGGCGTTTCTGTAATAGCATCATAATCGTAATAGTATTAATAATGCGCATGGTAATCAGAAAGTCGTGCTAGTTGGTGCACAGTTCGGCTGTATTCGTGTTTCATCCTCTCCTTTTCAAATTTTCTGTAATATTACTGTCTGTGAATGAGCAGTTTGTTTTCTATGTGAACCTTCAGTATGATTAAGTTATTGTACTGGTAAATTGAGGATTAGTTCGTTTAGGAAATGAACACAAATTGAATTTTGACTACCTGTGTCTCTTTTCATAAGACATTTATTATCCTCTTGATCGGCTCAAGTCTGTAGCTCTTAATCATAAAAATAACAAATAAAATTGATTTATTTCAGTAAATAATTGTGTATTGGTAATAGTATTCTATTGATGACATCCAATCGTCATACCTAAACATGTACATTGTCTTTACCAGCTGTCGCTTGGCATCCTATCCATGAATCATTATTTGCTAGTGGGGGCTCTGATGGAGGCATACTCTTCTGGATGGTTGGGTAAGTTTAAAAGAAACTGTAGCATGTTCGCACAAACACACACATGTGCACCCACACACACACAATCACACACCTGTAATGAAATTTATCTGCCAATTCCAGTAATGAAAAAGAAGTTGGAAGCATAGATGAAGCTCATGAAACGATGGTATGGAGTCTGGCTTGGCATCCACTTGGACACATCCTTGTGTCTGGATCAAATGATCATTCCACGTATGTAATCTGTTTCCACTTGCGAGAGCCCAGCGAATTTTGCTTAGAAAACAGATCTACGTCTTTGTTTTCTGTTATGTGATTAGTGTGATATTTTATGATTCCGCGTCATTTAAAAATAATATAATGAATGCTGATCCACACCATCACTATGTAAAGATGAAAATAAGTGCTGTATCCTTCTAATTACACTCCATTTAACCTCATAATAAAACATGTACGTATCACTGATTGGTTTCTGATGCCGCAAGCGATATATGTTCGTTCTTGTGACAGAACGTTGACGGCAGTTATTTTAGTTACAATTAAATAGCAAAGAAAATAACCAATATAGAAATAAGTCTAAGTTTAGCAAACATGGATTAGTTTGAACTAGTAATGAGGTCACTGTTAGGCCTGTTACTGGCGATATATCAAACTGTGTATGTTATTAATGTTTTATGTGCTATTTAGCAATTGTGCTAACCGTGACTGTCATCTATATTATCTATTCAAATGATCCATGATATATTTGACGATGAACATTGTTATCTGTCAGTATGGTCCACAGTTTATTTGAGGGTGATCCGTGTTATATTTTATCGTGTTACCTCCAGCCACGTTCCCCACGTGATCCATGTTATTGCAACAGTTTTCCTACGTCTGTTACAGTAAGTTTTGGACACGTAATCGTCCCGGTGATGCCATGAGAGACAAGTACAACTTAAACACACTTCCGGTTGGTATGGCAGAAGACATGCTAGAATTTGGTGAGTGATATATCATGTTGAATTAAACGAACAATAACAACAATAAAACTACTGCAACGATGACTTCTTCTGATACAACAATAGAATAATGATTATAACGATAATACTGATGGTAATAATAACAAACAAAAAGAAACTTACTCCAAATAACATAACGAGAGAGCGAGTTGATTAAAGCTGACAGTTTTAGAACACCTTAATTGGTCTTTATTGTATACATCTGTAAAATAGTCGGTTTTACTCCACTCGTTCTTATATTATGTTATTTAGAGTTAGCTTGTTTTTGTTTGTTGTTAGTCAGCCTTTTTTGTATATCATATTTATATGTATATGAACACATTATTTATGGAGATGTTTGACATAACAACTTCCAGGAAAATTTTAAATTGAAAGAAATCGTGTTAGTAAGATAAAACCTATTTGCCATTGGTTAAAGATGAAAATAAATCACCCATGAGTAGGTGACTGATTATTTTAGACTTAGCACCATTCACATCTGGAACATATGACTCCTGAAATGTTTTAATCTGTTCTAAAAACACACCTGTTCAAGGTCGCTTTCACAGATAAATAATAATTATCTTTTAAATCTCTTATGGTTTTTACAAACATATTATTTGGGGTATTATTATATTACATATTATTTGTACAGCGCCTTTAAATGGCTCATGCTAGTAAGGGCGCTTTATTAAATATACATTATTATTATTATGACTGAACGGCGAAAAGCTTTTTATTGATGAACGAGATATATGAGAGACGCAAACAACACTGAAACAATAAGTTGCACCGTGGGAATATTTTAGATAAACCATGAATTAAGACACTTCCCTAATCTTGAACCAAGCGATTACTGTGAGTCAAGAAATTCAGTAATGGGAAAATTACCTGGATATATTTTCTAAACGAATAATGATAGTTTGCGGATTTATTTGTAATAAAACTACAGCTGATGTCGCTTAGTCCATTTACTTAGTATCTGTCTGTTTCCATTTTATGCGTCCATTTCCATTTTCATCGGAATACAAATTTATTGGATACAAATTGAAATATATTTCACCGCCTGGAAAATGATCTAGATCAAGTTGTACGTGTTGTAATGTTTATGTATTCTGTCTTTTTTTCAGAGTCGGGTTCACTGAGTTCTAAACATATCCCTGGCATGGGTCTTTCTAATGACGAGGAAAAGAAACCTGAAGGTAAGATCATTTTAATGACACGTCATCCTGTGAAGGATATCCTTATATTAAAAAGGCCTTGTATCGTCCAAAATTGGAAGTATGTTGATTAAACGAAGTTTTTAAATGTTCCCAGTCATTCTTCGGTCTTGTAGCTAGCTGCACATTTTCCCCTTGTGTGTATAGAAAAAGAGTTGACCAAGCAATTTCTTGTTTAACTTCTGTAGGATATGGCTAGAGATGTAAAATCTCTCTGGTTTATTAAAATTCTATTACATTTCCAGGAAACAGACAATACATATCGTTGACATATACAATAAATTGTACAAACTTTTCAGGGTAGTTTAAATACAGCTTACTGCAAGATGGAGAGAAGAGAATTGAGGAAAAAATATAATCCATTTTAACTCGCTTCAGAATCGAAACTCTATCAGTAATTGTTCTGAATTTTCAGTCACTTTTTGGAGTGAGAAACTGATTAGTGTGTTCTGTTTGGCACGATGACTGCACTGCTAACTTCACTGATACTATGGTTATTGGCTGTATATCTTTGGTACACTGCTAATAATTATGTTGAAATTGTTGTTTTGCAGAGGTTAAGAAGGATGAACCTGCCATACCAGGACTTGATTTTGAGTCAACAGTAAGTCATGACGATAAGTTACAGCATCGGCGTAAAATACCTTATGCCAAGCCAGTACCAAAGGACTTTGAGCAGGCTTGGTCAGGAAATGCTCAACCTCCAAACTTCAGGCCAGGTAATGGATTTGTATTGCTAGATGATTTCTAACTGGTAGCCAACACACACACACACACATACACACTGCTTTAAGTCGACTGAACTGCATGTATCGATTTGTTTCTATTGTAAACATTCATCACTGTCTCTCCTGTCTTTATTTGTTCTTGTTCGTATTTTTTTATTATCAGTTGAGATTTACACACAAGACTTAAATTAATGTTTCTTAATTAATTTATTATTATATTATCAAAATGCTGTTCTGTTTAGCCGTCCTCATGAACTGTTTATAAAGAGATTATTGTTTCCAGGATCTGGTGACCAGCAATTACCCAATGCTGCACTGAATATACCAGGTTTACCTCCAGGTATAGACCTACCAACCTTGGCTGCGGCACTACCACAGATAGCTACTGGCTTCCCATTCCCACTTGGAATCCCTGGTCTGCCGGGTTTATCTGGCCTGCCGGGCATTGTGCCGCCGGGTAACATGACCTTTAATCAGCAGCAACAACAACAGCAGGGACCAAAACAGCCATCACAGAATGATGCTCAGGAGAATCAGGACTCATCCAAACATGATACTTCTAAACTGTCGGGATCATCGCAGGCTGGGCCTAGAAAAGAATCGAGATCAGACCAGGAGCCTGTAGATCATCAGCATTCTGGAGCGCCTCAACACGGACAGAGGTCCAACAGTCAGGAGCAGAAGGCTCCAAAACAGGGACTATTAGGCGACAGCCCAATGTCAGGAGTGAGACCACCCGGACACCCAACGACCGGCCCACCACCCGGACAGGGTCCTCCCCGACATCCACCACGTCGTCCACCTGGTGTCCCAAACATGGGCCCACCGGAGCATGGGTTTCCTGCATCGGAGGGACGAGGACGTCCACCACGTTTTGGCGACGGTCCACCTAATGATCACATGAATCATGGACGTGGACGTGGCACTCGTGGTGGACAAAGATATGCGGAGCCAAGAGGTGGCATCCCAGATTATGATTATGAAGGTATTAAGGTCTATCAGTATGAAAAACGTGCCAATTCATGCCGTGTTGTAGTCAATGGTGGCATTTCTGTTGTTTTCTAACCTGTCAGTTAATTAAATGGTATCATGAGATGACATGTTCCTGCGTACGATTAACTTTATTGGTGGCTGGAGAAACGTTTGATATACTTTACACGTATGATATATTGTATGCCATTTATTACAGACGAGTACAGCAGCCAAACTTTGCCAGAAGATAGTCCCCGCGGTAACCATGCCGATTATGATGCTCTGCCGGAGGACGACTATAACAACGGACAGGCGTGGGCGCACAACGAGGAAAACTATCCCGAAGAAGACTACTACACAACTGGTCACCGAGGCCCGCCAAATGCACATGGCGATGGTCCCCTGATGGAGCATCCGAAGCGGAATTACGACTACGGTCCCGAATACGTAGACGAGTATAGCCAACCACCGACCAAGTACAACAGACCCGACTATTATGGAGCGGAACCTTATGGCAGAGGGCGTGCTGGAAGGGGTGGTCCAAGGGGAGGGTTCAGGGGAAGCAGCAGAGGCTGGTCGGGCGAGAGAGGCGCACGAAGGCCGGGCTGGAGGGGCGGTAGGGGTAGATAGTACAGCGGGAATAGGGCACATTGGGTTGTAGATAATGGTTTACAGGTAAACAGATTATCAGTGAATATTTTTCTTCACGTCATTGGCCACGCTGTGATTGGTTGTGTGGTTTGCATGTCCTTGTGTGTATGTGTTTGTTTGTGTGTGTGTGTGTGTGTGTGTGTGAGAGAAAGTTTGTTGCTGTGGCATGCTATAAGTTGATGGTCAGCGTTAGGAACCGGACCATGTTCATAAACTTGTGTGTCATTCATTTTATGTTCCCATGGACAACTAACTAGCCTGTTCAGTCTACAGTATCTGATTTTATCATAACGGCTGTCCAGAGGTTTGATATCATAGAGTACTCGTTGAGAACAGACTTGCTGTTCTCACTAATTGTGCCCAACAGATGGCAGTGGCAGTCATCGGTAAATACGTTTCATTTCATATTTCATTTGGTTAATTGAATTTTGAATTCTTTTGTAGCACAGGTGCAGAACATTTTAATTATTCTGAAATATATTCCACTTTATTGAAGGAAAAAAGTTTGATGTTTCCCACTGGGTTATGCATTTTCTACATGATGTCTTTTTTTGTAATTTCCAGTTTTTATGGGTATTTTGCCATAACTCCTGTGAAAAATATTGCTGCAGTATTTTTGTTTAGTGTTGAAAAATGTTCTTTGTACAGATATGTGTCTGCTATTGAAATAAATCAATCCATGAAATAAAGCCTAAAATTAAGTTATGTTTATAGCCTCTGTGTGTATATGTGTGTGTGTGTGTGTGAGAGAGAGAGAGATAGACACATACAAGCAAACTGTCAAATTATTTGAATTGTTCTGGCTGAATTTTTCCCACTTTATTCTAAATATACAGTCACTCATTTTTGTACATTGGTGCTAAATTCAGACAGTTCACAATCCATCATAGTGATAGTTCTAAGTATGTGGACCATATTTATGATTCCTGTGTTACATGACAAAATATGTAACAAATATTCTGACATTCTGTTTAATCAGTATTATCTATTAAGCCATTTTATGATGGTCAAACCTGCATTACAAACTGCATTTGAAGTTAAGAGCATAGTCAATTAAACAATATGACATTTGTAATAATTATGTACACAATAAATTGCAATTGTTGTACAGCAACAAGCAAAGAAACTGACAATATTACATCGTAGCTAGTCACATGAACAACTCAATTAAAAACTTGTGTGTCTATATGTAGTATATAACAAATTTTTTAGCCAGCCTTCAACTGTTGGCAAACTCAGCAAAACATTTTGTACAATCTCAACCCGGAGAACACAACTCGATCCAGATGATGTGGGTTATAAAGCAGTTTGGGGGCTGCAGGATGCTTCACCAGTCTGGACCCAGCAGATCTCAATCACTGGTCTGCAGAAGAGGAAGATACAGTGAGAGTGCGTCGAGGTAGGGTGGGATCCAGACTGCTGTATAACCCAAAAGATGTGCTTCGCAGAGTGCAGCGCGCACTGAATCAGGCGAAAGCAATGAGTGCACGTTAATGTTTACCAGGCTCCCAAATCTTGGCAACAGTCTTGTGCCCTCTTGTATTCATCCAGCAAAGCCAGCAAGCAGCGAATAGCAGCTTGACGAAAAGGACAGTAACAGGTTTGGGGAATCATGCTTGTAAGCCAGTAAGCCCCCTATTGTTTGTTACACCATTGCTTGAAAGGGGGCAGGGTGTTTATACACAAGGTCAGGTCATTAATGTAAACAAGCCATGAAATGAGCTGAAATCATGTTACAAGGAAAGAAAATTATGTGTTGGGATGATGCGGTGTTTATTATAAAATGCGAAACTGGATCAAGCTTTGGTGTTAGCCAGTATGATAATTTAATAATTAGCTTCAAAAAATCTACTTAGCGATAAGGTTAAGTAAACAGTACAAAACGCATATCTGCTCATTCTTGTCTAACAAATCATAATAAACTGCTAAGCAAACAAACAGCAAATGCTTTGATTTATTAACTGTTTCAACAACCCCACAAGAATGCTCGAAAAATGCCTGGCAACTGCAATGCAGCATCATTCTTTGAGGAGTCGAAGGCGAAAGATCACTTCATCAAGCACACTTTCACTAGCTGCTTCACTTTGGTTCAGCTTCAACAAACAAGAAAGGGCTTGCTACTATAGCAATGAATTCATTTCCAACTGTGTCATTGATCATGACTCTGCTGCCATGTGACTGCCACGTTTGTGTGAATCAGAGAAGAGCACGAAGTGTACACATCGGTCTGTGGGTGATGCTGACTACATTCTGACATTTACCCAAAAAGTGATCAAGTCAATGCAATGTTTTCTAATTTTTAAATTTTTCACATATAAATTACCAGGATAGTCTTGCACACAGCTTATAACATGGATCCAGCTTTGTAACAAGGTGGAGCCATGCATTTGTGGAAAACTGTGGGTAACGTCATCTTTATGAAACCATGTTTGGTACAACAATAAATCTTAATTTACAATCTCAAAAAACTAAATACAATTGCTGAAATGCCTTTTGAATGTTCACATTTTGTTATAGCTCAAGATAAAATAGCATTAGTTTGATTTGGGAGGTGTGTGGGGGTGAATGGTTTTACACACAAGCAACTTGGTTCCAGCTTTTGGTGTCACGTTATTTGTTGTGAAAGCTGGAACTAAGCCATGAAGCCTGCGGGTAACATTATTCACAGCTTTGATAATGCAAGAAAAGCCTAATGTTAAAAATGGTTCTAAATTTACATCACAGTACATCAGTGTACACCGTTCTCGTCGCCAAACTCCCTTACCCAAACGTATACGGGTAATACAAAAAAAGAAACACGTCAAGTGAATCTAATCTCGTGACAACACTTCACAAGCACAACATCGCTGCTCTGAACTGCCGACTGAGTCAAAATGTTTAACTTGTGAGATTTCAAAAGAACAGTAACAGAAGCTGTTACTTGAACATATATATATATATATATATATATATATATATATATATATATATTACTGTGAGCATAAAACAACAAGCAGTGATACTGGTAAATTGATTGCACCTCACAATGCACAAGAATACACTATGCTATTAACCTCAAACACAAAACACATTTGTACATAAACCGATCATAATCTCTGTCTGTCATTTGGAAGTTAGGAAAAGTCCAGGAACTTCACAAATAGAAAGAAATTATTGACCCCTTCCTGCATAAACAATCTCCATCTGTCCAGTGGCAATATCCTTAGCACATCACGTTACCAGGAAAATGTACAGCTATTTACATGACTATGTGGAATCAACAAAGCATCTCGCCTTAATCTTCCAAATCATCAACATGACAGAGCCAGTCCCCCACAGTCACCTGCGAACTTGGCAGTCAACCAGTGGGAGATGATCCCCTCCAAACCCACTCCCTAATCCCCCCCCCACCTCACCTCCCATTATAGCACTTGTTAATGATTCCAAATCAAACCCACCCGACCCCTCCCCTCCCTCACTAAAACTCTCCCCATTGACCCCCACGCCAGCTGAAGGTCGTGTTACTGTGACCTGTGGTGATTTGTTGAAAATCGTTTCCGTAGAGCGCGCATCATCCTCTGGAAAATGTTCCTCTTCTTCTTTTTGCCGGGTTGCTCTTCCTGCTCATCAGTCGGCTTCTCCGGTGCTGCCGCTTGCTGTGTCGGTTCCGCTTTCAGTTCTATTATCTCGGGCTCTGGTGGAGACTTCTGTTTTTCTTTCTCCTCGTTCATCTTGCGCTCATCGTCGAGAACCTTCTGGAGCAGTTTCGATAGCTCCTCATCTTTGCGATTTATTGTGTCTGTAAGCACTGTGTGGGGTAAAACATGGTTGAGTATAGAAATACGGTTGCTACCAAGTAACCGAGTTGACATGCATCTGTGTCACCATGGCCGTGTTTGTGTTCGTGTGTATTTTGGAGTGGATGTGCATGCTTGTTGTTGATCAGATGATAAAAGTCCTTCGTGTAAAAAACTGTCTCCCTCATCAACCTACCAACAATATCATCCTCATCACTAGTTTTCTTCTCTTCAACCTTCCATGAAGGAAAATCTGTTTGTAAAAAGGAGATGCTATTAATTAAGGAACTGTTTTACAGAAAACAAAATCTAACAATTCAACATGTTGTATATGTATGTAGATAATTGGTAATTTGGGCAAAATCTATATAAGATGGTCTAGTAATGTATCAGTTACTTACCATCTGGTGATCTTATAAGGTCCTGAAGATTCCATTTACTCCCTGGAAAAGAAAAATCATTTTAAAATGAATTTGTGATAATGAGATATAAATAAGATATATATAAAAAGATTTAACCAGTTGTTTCAGTACGTTATAAAATTTCCCGCTGTAGATTAACCTACTTTTTATATTTAGGTCATTATTTCAATGATGCTGTAACATATCATAATGCAAAAATGAAAATCCTAAATATTATTATCATTTTGATATCGGATTCAAAATGAGAAACATCTTTAGAAATATAACAGAATAATTGGCAAAATGAGGCATGGTAAGCGATGTTTTCTGCGAAACAACTGTGCTATAACTAGCAAAGCAACGATGTCCGTGCATTGAGGTCACTCAATATTAGTCTTGCCAGTAAGACATGTAGCAGAATATATTTGCTAGCTCACAACATAATAATATATTCACAAATGGATAAATACCACTACCAAACGGAAGGACCTTGGCAGTATTAAGAGGTTAATAATTAATAAAATTTGCATAAGCATGCATACTTAATCAGCTAAATAGTATTCAAGCTGTTAGTGGTCAAGGGAAGCTAAATTCAGTGCACACGTACCAAAGATGGAACAATAATTATATTCGGTTGTTTTCTTTAACACAGTTAAGTATAAACATTTGAATATCAGGTCAGATTTAATGTGTACATTGGGTATGCACTAAATATTAATAAGCTCAATTCCCAAGGAGAAAGCTTTAATATATATATATATATATATATATATATATATATATATATATATAATATGCTTGTTAGTTAATAATATCATAAATGGTGAATAAAAACAGACTTAAAAACATAATTAATCAAATAATTGCTAACAAATGTCCCTAAAAGGTGTCCCTTAAAGCTGCTGCTGTTGCTAACGGTAATTACAAAGAACACTGATCATTATTATCTTATATTAAGCTACAAATTATTCATTGCACATCTGTAGCCAAAGCAACAAATCACATATGGCGCACACCTCACCACCAACTGCCCAGGGAGCATACAGCATAGGTCACTCTAGTTACTGATGCGCTAGTTAGCATCCGCAAAAAGCATCTTTTTTAAAAACAATTATATACCGCTGTTAGATCTAACGGATCTCACCAACAAATCACCGTCGTCAAGACGAACTGACTCACTACCAATCGTTGAGTAATGAATTATTTCTCATCGGGTCAACAAGCACTCAGTAATGTATCATTCGATATTAGTTTACCACTAACACCAATTGGTAATGAATCATTTCTTATTAGTCCACGGCTGCACCACTGAGTAATGTAAATTAATGATGATGATGATGATGATGATGATGATGATGGTGGTGGTGGTAATGATGATGGTGCAACGGCGCAGCAAGAGCGAGAGACACAAAGCGACGGAGACGCATGCCAGGGAGGGGGGGGATGTCGGGGTGCATCCGGTGAGAATTGGTGAATCTCGGTGCAAAGCATGCCACGCTTCTCATACTTACTCTGGTAGCTAAATACCGGTGCACTGTAGCGTTTGTTTTTACTATCTGGTGCTAAAATAAACACCAAACTAATTATACATGACCTACATATGATGATGATGATGATGATGATGATGATACATAGCGCACATATCAAGGCAATTGTGAGCACATTAATTAATTGAAAATATAAGAAAAAGAACTAACATAACAAAACATGTAAAATCACATCTACAGCAGCTGTATATTCAGCCAAAACATATTGAAAAATCTTCCAGAAGAGATCAGTTTTATCTTTCTGTACGAAGATGTGATAGTTTTGTAATTAGAATAAATTAATTACCAGTGACACAATAAACTGGTATTTAGATTTTACTTCGAAAATAGCATTTAATCCCAGTGTAATGTTTTGAGTTAGTTGTCATATATACATATATACACACATATATATATGTGTGTGTGTGTGTGTGTGTGTGTGTGTGTGTGTGTGTGTGTGTGTGTGTGTGTGTTGTGTGTGTGTGTGTGTGTGTCTGTGTGTGTTACAGTTATCTGTATAGTGAGGTAATATGTATATTACCTGAAATTTCAGGTAATATACAAATCACTTGATTATACAGATTAACCGTAACATGATTAGATCCACTGGCATATGTTTAAGCATATGTCGATATGATGGTGGAATGAACGAGGGTGAAGTATGTAGGATAATACAGGCTTCATCCCCAGCCATTATTAAGGAAGAGGGATACACCACCATACACCCACGCCAGATCTACGCCCCCTGTATATATCACAACACGTGGATTGAGATCAATAACAGTATCAACTTGTAAACAACATGACTAATAACGATATATATTATAATTATTGAACGATATGATTTATCAATCATAATTCATAAACACAATATGCGACCCATAAACACATTAGTCGCGTTATCAGTGTTAAGCAGAACTAGTCCTAAATACAACGATTCCTCACTGTCTTGTTTTCCTTATTCCAGGACATTGATCCACACTGACACACCAACTGAACCCTATCCACATACACAGTGGCTGACTTTCAAACCCAATGAAGTATTGCCGAACATGATTTTAGCTTCCTATTAACTATAATAATTAGTCAATTCACTGTATTATTGTGGCTCCATCTGGTGTGTTGATAACCGTCCAATGGCCGGAAATTCTATTATTAAATAATGATTGGAGTATACACTTATTTGGTGTGTCTGTATGTTGACTTCTCCTTACATTTATCTCACAGCAATACTTAATTAACAGCACCACAACAGAAATAAGAAATTTTAAGACAATAAACATCAAGCCATTTATGGCAGAAAAGATAAAATGAAATAAAAAAAATTGAAAGATGATAAGGCGATATGAACAATGAAGCGAACAAACAATGTTCAGTTCTTATAAATGAACATCTAAGTTAAATACTTACAAGTAATGATTGACTTCTTTAACGTCGATGAACCTATAAGTGAATTTGAATCAATATATCAATATTCATGAAACTCGATTTAGTTTATGAAACAAAATCATGAAAGATAAGCTGGGAAGACTTATATAAATATATAACTCAATTATGAGTTTGTATGTGGGGGTGCATGTGTGTGTGTGTGTGTGTGTGTGTGTGTGTGTGTGTGTGCACTCACCAAGTCTGTAATGTGTCTTCAATATTTGGAGGGCTGTATCAACATCTTCACACATAATTCCTAATCGGAGACAAGAACCAATATTTTCAGACAAGTGTAAACACCATCTCATGCCATCGCAGAGGGAGACAAATAAAAATAATTACATCACAATTCAACAGAACGCAACAACCGACTATCATCCATGTAGACTAGCTCCATCATCATCGCTCACCTGGTACGAAATCAACACCATCGTCTTCTACCTCGGCGACCGCCTCCTCATGTTTTACCTCTGACCTCATGATCACCTCTTCTTGGACCTCTTCGGCTTCCTCTTCATCGGCTGGCCTCTCTACGTCAGTTACGATGACAACAGGTGTCTCTTTCTCCGAGCTCAGTTCCGTGGGCGTGGCTGGCGGTGAAGGTTCCTGGATTCGGTACTCGGCGTCATCGGCAAAATTGACGTGGACCTTTTCTCTCGTGATTTTCTTCGGTTCAATGACTTCTTCAATGATAGCAGCATCACCATTCTCCAGTATGCTGTCACCATTCATGATAACCGCCGAATCATTCTGGTCCTGTTCAAAATGGTCGTGTTTATACCCGTTAAGCTTTTCGCCATCATCGCGGCTGATGTGGTATATATTTGGGTCTGTGTCAGATACATCAGAAATGTTGTCGTCGGCAACACCATTAGCTTCAATCTCAGTCGTGTTGTTGGCAGAGGACTCATCTGAAACGGTGAAGATAGATAATGATGAAAAGGAAGGAGTTAGCTTAACATATCAATACAAATCCAGAATGGATAGATCAATATGTTAGTTAAAACAAAGGAATCATTTGATCGGTAGAAATATATTTACATTTTTGAAAATAAAACTAACTGGCCTGAAAATTGTGTGTTATTATATACTGATATCCAGCAAATTGGTTTAAAATGAGTCTAAACAAGTTTGCCATATTTTCATAAAACCATAACTCTTTACATAAATAAAGGGAACAGGAAATGTTTTTCTTAAGTTTGTTTGTGTGTGTGTGTGTGTCTCTCTCTCTCTCTCTCTCTCTCTCTCTCTCTTTTGTGTTTGTGTGTGTGTGTGTGTGTGTGTGTGTGTGTGTGTGTGTGTGTGTTACTCTGCTACCATCATGTTCAACAACAGCTGTCAGCGAATTAGCTGGCTAAATTCGAATTTATGCTAAACAATAACATATATATCGGCTGTTACAGGTTCAACCTAAACACCAAAAACGTGTTGTTCGCCTTCAATTTGGCGCAGACCTTCAACCACACACATTTGGACAATAATAGCAAAATGTTAAATAAACAAACCCACTAATTCTTTGGCTCTCCGATTATTTCTAAACGTCAGCGAAGAACGTCTTATAGGAACCATTCCGCGGATTCTAATTTTTTTAAATCTAAATGTTAATCAACATTCAGTGCCATTTCAGCACCGAAACAATGCATTCTATACTCTATCCACGTTGTGTTGGTTATTGAAATAATTTTAGCAACAATATCAATAAATTATTTCGCCATAGCATAATTCGAATTGAACACGAATCTTCGACTTGGTTTATGATCGATTGCACGCCATTCTGCATTAAGTTTTAACCCGTGATCAACTGGCTGTGAGAAATCATGCATCACGATTAAAAATAATATATCAATCGGTCCAAGTGTCGAATTATCCCCCATCGATAACTGTTCAGTGTTTAGCCGACGTCGTCCAGTTCGGAGCCGCGTTTATTGAGGGCCAGTCAATCACACGGGAAGCACCACTCAATAAACTCTAAACGTAATCGTGACTAAATGCTGTATTCAAATGCCCAGACTACCTGCCACCGGATCAATACGCCAAGAGCCGAGCCAAGAGTTCTGGGTGGGAGGGTGTTGGGGGGGGGGGGGGTTTGAGGTGCCGCCATTAAATGGGTCAATCTGATGATGATGGTGGTGGTGTCTGATTGTGGCAGAATGTAGCAAGCTCACAAGATCAATACATTAATGGAAGCCGTTCCTCAACTGATGACCTAATCCCTCATTGCACCATTTAGCCCGAAACATTAACCAGATGGCGATGAACTTTTTAGATCAAAACAACGAAGAGCGAAGTGTTATTACCATCGCACAATTCGATTTGAAGTCTGTTAGAAATGTGTTAAATCCGAGCTGTATTGCACCCCCACACACACACACACACGGTGCCTAACACGCTGGAGGTTAATTTAACACACACACAAATAAATAAAAAATGGAGCCTAATTATTCATCCAGAACAAGACCAGCTGAAGAATGGGGGTTTTTGTCATATTTTCATTTCTGTTCACCAAAACAGAATCAATCCCGAAATCGGGCCGCGGAAACACTAAAATAACACCAATCAACGGCCTTAAGATAAACACGTAAACATTCCTGCGGAATTTACTAATTTTGTGCTACCTCACATCGCAAGGTAAGTAACTCACGTTAAACTGGCATCAATCAAGCATGACAACCAACGTCCAGAGTGTCAAGATGTAAACATGACAAAAGTCAGCTCAATTAGCCTTACTTGCATACTTATATTTGTAACTGAACGGAGAGTGTGCCGTGACTAGCGAGGTTCGGAATACTTTTGGCGGCGGCTCAGAAAGACAACAAGGGCATCGGAAAACTGCAGTTAACTGGATGAAGTATGTTTACAGCTCGCCGCTAATACGGGCAGGGATGAGCGAAGTGTTTATCGATTGGTGACATGTGTGACCATTTATAAGTGACTGATATTGTGATAAGTACTGTAACAGCTGATGTGTACAGTGTGCGGATGACTTTTTAAATGCTTAACCCACGTAAATATATTTTTGGTCAGTGAAAATCCATGGGAGTTTTTATCCGTGAGTGCCAGGATTTATGAATTTTTTTATATTTCTGGATAATATTATATTTACAATTGAGCAAACATCAAGAGGAAATGAATGGATGAAAGGTTATACGTTGATAACAATAACATTATGCAAATGAACAACATATATTTATAGCAAGGCAATGGTATGGAAACGAAATAAATAACAGCCTTTGGCCATTATTGCCACACGGGGCGCCTCCGTGGTCTAACTGGTAGCGCGGTTGATTACAGATCGCTATCACCTGAATTTAAATATCGGCGTAGGGATATATGAAGGGTGTTTCATCTAAGACTTCGCCTCGTTACCTTTGGGGGTCGCCCGACCCAATTAGCCAGCCATGTGGTCAAAAGTGGCCGTAAAACATCAATCATCATCATCATCATCATTATCGTCCTTGCGGCACGATACGGATTTTCAGTAGCATTGTGATCAGATTTGCTAGGATGTCAGCTGTGCATCACATTGGAACTCAAAACCTGACAAACCATACGCGTTTTATGTCACGGTTAGGTATTTGCCAGATATAATCGCACATGAAATATCACAGCCGCTTTGTAGAGATGTGTATCTCGAATATAATATTCTCCGGTTAAAACTACATTCAAAGATAAATTAGACATTTTACGTCATTCAAGCCTACGTCAAATTCGCCGTTTCTAGAATAAATTTCAGTTCACAGCGAACACCATGACGTCAGACGTTACGCCACTCAGCTACGTCACCTACCTCATAATAAGAGTACGCGAAATAAATAAATTAACGATAAAAGATAAAAGTAAAAAAATCGATTTAAAATACAAAAAAAACATAAAGACATAAAATAAACTGTCTAAATAAAATAAATTATTTACATCGAAACGTCCGGTTTACTTCAAAAACTGGGTCACGTCACGTCTTTTGAAACCAACTAATGATCTAGGTCGGGGTATGCCCGTAATGTAGTCGGTATCTCCATCATGTTTCGGTTGATGAGGAAACAAACTTTCAATGGGATAATAAAACTATATTACTAACAAACAGTGACTTAGGCAAATACTAACTCAAGCTTTACGCCATTTGCCATCAGCTAATTCCCTGATGATTAGTTATAATGCGTGCTGTGCCCTCATTGATAGGCAGAAGACTCTATTGGGTTATTGTTCTACGTCAGACGCCTGAAGCATCAACATAAATCTCTATTAATATGGCTGCTTCCCAGTTGGCTGCCATGATTTAATCGCCGAGATCCGGAAGGCACTACCGCTGTGTCTGGATATGTATAGGTTATGGGCATGACAATGGTGACATCTGTCTTCCTCCGATGATAAAGATGATGATGTGGATGATGATGATGCGGATGATGATGCGGATGATGGAACAGCCGAACTATAGAAATGATCGCCGTCTCATCATCTTTAGGGCCACAGAAAATATCGTCATACAGCGAATAACTATGAGTCACCCGGATACTTGGCAGATGATTCAGTCTCCATGGCAACTCGCTATGCGCAGAGAATGCGTGGGCCAAAGACATACGGTTTTGATATTTGGCCAAAGCTTGTTTATCCGTGATATAGAGTCACCTCTCTTTTAGACTTCGCCCCCCCCCCTCCCAACCACCACCATCACCAAACACCACACCCGCTGCTCTATTTAGCTCAGCAGCTCTCCACAACATTCGAAGTAACAACACACAGGACTCTGTTACGTTTCAGTGCACTTTATGAATAAGCGACATTTACCCAGGTCACACAGGATTGCTGTTATCTCGCCGAGACAAACTGTCAAGTACATTGTGATAACAGGGACAGCTGTGTGATGATACTTCAGATGATAATTAAACACCCTCGAAATGATGTCACCTTCATCTTCCGACATCGTCATCATCATCAACGTTTTACTTAACCAATATGTTTAATTTATTTCATTATGATAAATAGGTCAAAGGCCATTAGGATGCAGTGATGAAGTTCGGTGAAAAAAACACTTTTGGAGAAAATAATAAGATTCATCTTCTTGGCATGTTATTGACTGAACAATTTTGAATATCTAGTTCAGCTACCATAAATTTAACTGACTTCTTTGTTAATTTTGGGGAAAATCCACAAAATCCTGGCATGTTATATGGTTCGGGATCGCTAAATGTATGCGATTCCCATAACCAAACTAACAAATTGCACATTTACATCAGATTAGCAGTATATTAGCAACACGTCTGCCTGCTCCCGGTCATCAGCATTCCATCATATCTGAAACTAAAATCTCCCCAGAACTACAGCTGAACTAATTACGGCAAGAAGCCAAGAAGATTTATAACATTTAGCCACGTTTCCGAAGGAAATCATTAGATAACATCACATATCCTCCACAGTATTGCATTCCTGACGACAGAAGTTAATTATTCATCGGAGCAGAATAGCTGGTCACAAGCTAAAAACAACACAGAAGTAAACAATTCTCTTCTTGTGCGGTCTCCAGGGGCCATAAACATTGTCACATGACCTGCTGGAATAATGGCAGCCGAAGCCGAAAATTGTATATTATTATTTTATGAGCTTCCTTTCTTTTTGGATTGAGCCCCAGTAAAAAGAAAGGCTCTGTGTAACTTTTAGCAGTTTGTGTGTTTTATATATATATATATATATATATATATATATATATATATCAATTGATTTGTTTCCATGAGTCAGTTCAGTCCCTGTGTTGTTTGGTGTAGATTTTGTTTGCGGGATTATATTAAAATAAATCGGATTTTAACGGAAGACCTTCATCCTGATCAATGGAAGGCCAGTTTGCACAGATGGTAATGGGAAGGCCAGTATGTATTATATTCACCATATAGCACAATATATTGCTGATATTGATCAGGTATTGATGTAGTGAGGTCAAAATGGTGGCAGACATGTTTGGGCACAATTCCGTGCTACTGCTGTGGCTGTACGAGAAAAAATCTCGGTAGAATAGAGACCTGTTTAGAATAGAGACTTCATTAGGTTGTTGCTAAGCAACCATACTGAAGCACTGACGCAACAACTGGGACAGTATTCAGGTGTTGGGTGGGTTTTGTGGCAGTTTGCGAAAAGGCACTGGCATAGAGGATCTCAAATTGTGAATACAATCTGTGGGTAATTCATCGGGGGTACTAGATTTAAAGTAGAAACTTTTCATTTTAAGACATGTAATTTGTCCGTGTGTGGTCGCACAGGCATGCGCGCGCGCGCGTGTGTGTGTCTGTGTGTAGGCGGTGGGACGTCCTCTTATAGTTTTAGAAAATTGCAAAAATATTAAAAGTAATTTAAAACTATGAATAATATGAAGTATTACTATCTGAAAATAAGTATTTTTGGGTGTATTATTATCAGTAGTAGTAGCAGTAGTAGTAGTAGTACATGTTTGAATATATACTAGGTCATACATAGGACTATGGGATCCAAGGCAATTGCCACTGTGATCACACACACACACACAATTTTATTATTAAATGTAGCCAAGTCATTGGGTCTAGTTGTGAGTGCTGTAGAGCCATCAAATGTGAGGCCCATGGGGGTTATTCCGGTTTGCCCTATATATACATGCATAAAAGTGACATGTACTAAATGCCCCACACTTTCCCCAAACAGTTGGACATGATTTATGACTATGTCAATCCGCTTTCGTACGTGGTGTGTGCGCGCGCGTGTGTGTGTGTGCGCGTGTGTGTGTGGGTGTGCGTGCATGCGGGAAACCTACTTCTGACCACCCAGGGAGACTCACCAAAAATAATCCCACTGTCGTTATAGATGTGATCCTGATCCGGTGTTTTCTGAGGAAACTCATCACTGCCAGGTGAGGACAAACCTTCGTCGTTGCTGACTGTTGCGAAATCTTCCATCCTCGGCGGACAAGTCTCTACCGATGTGGCCATTGTGTAATCGGGTTCAATGGACGGTTCTATGTCACTGAAATAAGTAAACAACCAAACATTTTAGCTTTACAACACGCTTCGGATACGCCTCATGTACTTAAAAATGTGCGAACACAAAAACAAAGCCCTTAGTGTACGTCTTCAGAGCAAAATTGCAATAAACTACGGCTTCTTTCGACTTCTCGCAATCGTTTGCTATGGCAGCGCTGTTTGATCTTTGTTTTCATTTCTCATCGCAAAAGATAGCTTTGAAGGGAAAGGCTCAGTAAGTCAGCGGGAAAGGGTGCCATTGTTACTTTTATTACACTTCCAACTGACCGCGTGTTTGTTTTTAACCTAGAAATCAATAACCATTTGCTGAGGATCCGTTCTCTTCCTGAACTTGGTTCGGTTATTCTGCCCGAAGCGATGCTGGATCCGCGCGCGCGCGCGCGCGCGCGAGAGAGAGAGAGAGAGAGGGGAGCGGAAACCAAATGGGATGGGATCGCCCGGTTTTGGAATCGCTGCACGGATCAGACACGCTCAGATAGAAGTGACTATCTCTGTAATTAACAAGCACGAAGCGGGCCGCTACTGGCCGTCTAATTTATAAATACCAGGAAGCCGGCAGACCTAATTACAGTTTGGCCATGAGCGGTGTGACATTTCTCCAGCGAATTCCGGCTACCTCGAGCCATCCTGAACTTAGACATCTTTCGGTAGCTCTTCAAATCGGATTAACGCGTTGACGAATTGCGGTCAGATTTAGCCATTCTCGCTTGGCACGTTACTTCCACATCTACAACTTGTTTTTTTTAAATCATTTATTCTAGAGATTGCGGTCGGTCTTTATTCTCTTCCTTCGAGTGCTCGGGTAGAGTAATCTTATTTTATGGCTTTTAACAAATATTCCCAAGGGTTTAGAATTTTTATTGCCTGTTACCCATAAAACTGACACGCCAACCAGACGGCAAATTGCAACGGTTACGGACTCAGTGCAGTGACGGAGGGATCTCGAGAGTCGCGTTGACTGATAGAGAAACTGGATCATCAACAGTAACGATTGGGAAATGGGCAATATCGTGATAAGTGGGCCCCACAAAATGCTAGTAATACTCAGAGTAGATAATAATGGTTGCCAGCCATCGAAAATCGGTAAAAATTGCCAAATAAAACCTACGCCATATTGTTCACAGGAGTTACAACATTGAAGGCAGCAAAACGGCGACCAGTCTGTTTTGCCATTCCGGATGCTGCTCAAAAACATCTATAATTGTGGGGGGGGGCTTTGTGAAAACAGGATCTTATTCTAAACGAAGAAGTGGGCGAATTTTATTCTTTGCATAACAAAGCAAAAATGATGGAAAGCCATTTTGTCTAGGGTGAATTTTGACTGTTATAAATGTTATGTATTGCTAAAATGAGGTGTTACTGAAAAGCATCGGTCAGGTTGTATGGGAGGTCCATTTCTGAATACCAAATCTCACATCTAGTAAGAATGCATTTGCATTTCTTTTCTTCTTAATAGTTAATTGTATTAAATTTATTAGATGTCCTACATTCCTGTAGTTTAATTATTATTATTATTATCACAAATTACATAGGTTTATGCGTATGAAGAGGGAGGGGGCAGTGACTGCTAATGTGGTCACATGCTTCATCTTTGGCCATCATTCTTGACTGCCCATGTAGACTCATTATTATTATTATTAGTAGTAGTAGTATTATAAATAAACCAAAGCCAAAAAATGTATAATGAACATATCATCTACAATAGATAAAGAATGGCCAAGATAAAGGAATATGATTAACAGCCATTCTTCTCCAGATAACAGGTCGTGCATTTTACGACATTCAATCCATTCCATGAACATCTTCATTACAGAACGAACCTCATACGTCACGTACTATAAAGTCACCTGTCAATGGTCGCACCTGTTCCTGGATCCATAACAAACCGAACTCAATTATGGCCTAATAATGACATACTGTGTGCCAAAAATCGTGGAAACATCTACAAACTGATGACCTTTGACACATATTCATGGCTCCACAGCACTCACCCCCCCCACACACACACACGCGGCTATTGTCTGCCAGTATACTGAGTCCTGGATAAATATAATTATATTTGGCAAAATAGTTGTAAATTGCTAACAGAAGTAGCAGCCTCAGAACAGAGATTTGTTGTCTTCAGAAAGTCCTTTTTATTTGTTTTTGTAGTCAAAATATTTTCTATCCTTTCTGATGCATTACTTCTTATATGTTTCATATATAAATATTCAATAATATATATATAATCTATAGAGTACATACATGCATATATATATATATATATATATATATATATATATATTACCTTTCGTTAGAACTGTTTTGCCACGGTTGCAAAATATTTTTCGCCTAGAGCAACAAATCCCAGGATACACCTACACAGGTAATGAGTTATGCGTCGAAAATTACCGAGCACCTGTCCGGAAATACACCCAGCCCAATGCTACTACTTACAGTAAACAGCTACGGTATGGCACACATGATAGATGAAATGAAACGCCAAAACAACTCTACGCGGCCTATATAAATATATATATACTGTAAATACACATCCAGGCATACGCAGTCAATATTACCCCCATTAAATGTAGGGGGAATTACCTAGGTGTGACGTCTGGCTGGGTGATGGCAAGGTTCTATATAAAGGTGAGCCATCTCAATGTCTGTTGACTATAACTGCTGGAGATAGGAAGAGGGGGCCATTCACTAAGTAGAATTTATACACGTTACCTATCATCTATCTGTCTGTGAAATATAAGATGAGGAGGTGAGATGACGAGTTCCGGAGTAGAAAGACGGAGTCTAGGTGTGAAAGATATTAAAATTTAGGTTTTTTCTCTGTTCCCGAGTTCAAAATGTCTTTACTGATTTAGAACATCCAATGAAAAACTCGATATCCAAGACAGCAGGGTAGCCTTTTGTTTATGCTTCATAAGATTTATGTTATATATATATATATATATATGTGTGTATGTGTGTGTGTGTGTGTGTGTGTGTGTGTCTCTCTCTCTCTCTTTGTGTGTGTGTGTATGTGTGTTTACCTGCCTGTATATATGACCTGTCTACATGAACTCCCTAAACATTTTTCTACTTTTAAACTTAAATTTCCATTTTGTCAAGAAATGTTATTTGGCCCGGTACAGCTAGAACAATCTATGTGACAGATTCGTCAGAGTTCCTACTGTACCATGCGATCTGCGCGCAGATGGTCGCCCAAGGCAGTTTCAATACACACCATATAACCTCTCCTTATCAGAGTTCGGCACCATTCTATGAGCCATATATCCATAGAGAAATTAGCCGCCATTAGTGAAATTTATCTCCTCCAACAGAAACCAGGATCAAACATGGTTACATTTCCTGATCAGAACTGACATAAAAATAACCAGTCTATTTCAGTAAAACTATTTCCCATAAAGATTCAAATATCAAAGCCATTAATTGCGGTAGATTAGAAAAACCACTGCCGCGGCGGTAGCCGTTTAAATGTTCAGAAGCCTGAGTGTACTGTAAACATCGGTAAGCGCTGCTAGTGTGCTGCGTAATATGATGACGGCATACCCCAAAAATATAAACACTGTCATTGTAGGTCACGTGTAAGGGGGAACCTCTGACATCGCGGAATTCTTCGCATGGCTAATGTATAATAATGCCACTACACATAGTTAAATGTCCCAGCATGATATGCATATGTTACAGTTAATCTGTATTATGAGGTAATATGTATAATACCTGAAATATTCAGGTAATACGTCTATTGCTAACTGAGATTTAATACAGATTACCTGTACATTTCAGGTGGTATACACATTACCTCATTATACATATTAATAGTAACATATATACAGTGGAACATGCTCATGCTCAATGCATATGTCGTACAGTCATACCTTTTGGCATATCTGTTGTCTATGGTCCAAACTACCGGCACGTCTTTTGACTAGTGGCTGATGTTCTAAATTTCACATGACTAGCCGGTACGACGTGGAACTACTAGTCATGCATGCACTGTCCGGTGGAACCTTTCTTAGAATGCTCACGTCACGAGTTGAACTTTTTGTTAGGTTAAAAGACCATATGGAACAAAGTGGAACCATTTATACGTGACCGCTGTGTGATGGCTAAAGGTCTATTCTTAAAACAGATAGGGTTAACTTAATCATTGGCAATAGAAAACTGGGTAAACAAGCTAAAATGGACTATTCTTTACATGGCCAGGAAATGTAATGGAATCTTGAATGGGACCATTGTAACACGATGGAAAACCTCGGTCATAACATGGTCATATGGCATGGTGAAGTTATTAACCTTGCCATAGTGAATATAATCAGCATAATATACATATATATATATATATATATATGTGTGTGTGTGTGTGTGTGTGTGTGTGTGTGTGTGTGTGTGTGTGTGTGTGTGTGTGTGTGTGTGGTGTACGTAATTAATGTAAATTACTGATTTTGTTCTCAGCAGAATAACTTCTAGATTTTTTTATTGATGAATTGATAAATTCTCCCAATTTTAGCCATTTAACAAGTCAACGTAAACGACGTCAGAACGTGATTACAGATTTTACCTTCACAGATATCCACGAAACATTTATAAAACTGGACATTTACAAGAGTAGAAATAAACCGTAGTTGATTGTTGATTTAACATCGACACTCTACTCATCCTGGAAATAAGGTGTGTGTGTGTGGGGGGGGGGGGGTTGTCATCACTGATGAAATAAGATGATCGGATGAGCACTCATAGATATATATATATAATTGTTATGATGGTGGTGATTGTGAGGGGGTGGTGTTTCTTTTTCTGGTCAGAGTAGTAGTAGTAGTAGTTATAGTAATAGTGACAAGTAAACTAGTGGCAGTAACAGTGGAAGTAGTTATTGTCATCATAGTAGTGCTGGTGTGATAGTAGTTGTCGTAGTAGTGGTAATGATCTACTACAACTACTATTACTACTAATACTGTTACTACTCTGCCGCTAGAAGTAGCAATAATATGCCATATTAGTGATAAGTATAATGGCTGAGATATCTTTATTTTATAGTTATAAACCAATATAGATATAAGTTATTATATATCTGTCATCCAGATACGTGATAGTGTAATATGACGGCAGATTTATGATAATAATATGACATCCTTATAATGTAGATATGATCAATCTCATCTCATAACGAGGAACAGTAATGTGACATGCCTTTCACCCATACACACACACGGACACACTCACATAGAGAGAACACACACACATACACACACAGGGAAAGAGAGAGAGAACACACACACACACACAAATAAATAAGTAGTGAGTGAGGGAGAGAGAGAGCGCGCACACACACATACACACACAAGGAGAAGGGGGTGTTTTTAGCTGCAAGCTAAGATAACCGATACAAAGACAGGCACCGAGACACAGGTTAATGACATCATCGTAATACACCATCTTATTCACACCGAACGCTAATGTCGCCACACACATACACACATATACACACAAATACACACCCTATCCAGACCACCCACAGGTATGTCAATCACAGAATGTCTAATCAATGGAAACCGACAGACAACAAACGCCACATATGCCAGAAACATGACCAGCCTTCTGGCTGTCTCTATACCTGATATTCTGAAAATCCCAGATCGGTCTTGATCTTTGCATCAGTAGACTCATCAAACCTTAACGTGCGCACACAGGTGTGTAGACGGTCGGCGGTGTTGTCATATCCAGAATTCCACGGAAATAATCCTTTGTTCCGAACGTCACTTTATATCCCACAGGCCAGCAGCGTCCAGTGATCCCAGCGCGTCTCACCGATCGGGAGAACGAACTGAAGCAATCCTCGCCGCGAGTTGGCGTATCGAAGCTCGACTGGTGATGGTGGTGGCACCTTTACGTTACCGTCTGCGAGGAAGTTGTGGCCGTTTTTCCTCCATTCCCGGCAGGTGAGGAGAGCCCGAAGATGCTAATGCCCACTATGGGGCGAGTGCTAAATATGGCTATGACGTCACAGCGCGGCCGTTCCCGAGCAGTGGCGAAGCGACCAAGGCGACTTCGTCACCGTACACAGAGAGAGAGAGGACTGAGTGAGCTGCGTGGCTGTCAACTGGACGGTGTGATGTCGTGGCTCTGACTGCGTCCTCCTGCTGCTGCTGTGCTGCTATAATACGGCAAAAGCGAGGCGTGCCATCGGGGCAGTGAACGACCACCGATTCCAATATGGACGCCCTCTCAGAGACCGTAGTCGGTCGGATTACGGACTACCTACGCTATTCCGAGTTGGATGCCGACGACGCGCGACGGGCGATGAAACTTGCCGATCGCCGAATTACGAATAAATGCGCACGCGAACCGGAAGCGCTGAGGCGAAGAATGGCCGAGAGCGATGGCTGTCGGGAACGAAGAGGTCAACAGCCGGATGAGCGCGGTGACCAATGGCAGCGGAGAATACAACGATATGGTGGCAGCGGCCGGTCGGTACAGCCGAGCCGAGGGTGGCACTGGCCGAGATGACTACTCACACCCGAACAAAGAAAGGCGACCCGTCCGTTCCCATACCCAGTCCGGTTAACACCCAAGCACCACGCGACCGCCACATTCTGTATCAATATTGCTCGCTATCCCCAGCCCAGAGCCACGTCCTCGCGGTTAGATTTCCATACCAGCGTAAAAGGTACCCACCCCAAATTGACGTTTCCCCCTCGCGGCTCTCTCTAGCATACATATTTCAAGTCGACATGGGATTCAAAGCGGACACCACCCCCTCGCTTTCTCCAACCGTCCCCCCGCCATTCCACCCGAATCCCAGGGATCCACCTCTCGTGCGCTGTCACCGTATGAGAGGCCGAAGTCTGGGCGTAATCAGATTCCTATTGATCGTTTCTGCCGAGCTGAATGCTTCAGCTGGGTGCTGCTACATACATTAAAAATGGCAAGGAACGAACGGGACAAGCCAAGCTCTGAAGGCCACCATCATTACCCCCCCCCCCCTCATAACCCCCCATACCCCCTCCTCCCCCCCCCCCATCCTCCACACCCAGCGCGGGCATATCGATGGCATGGCCAACTGCTTAAAGGCCAACAACGTGGAACGTTAAGCAGATGCGCGCGCGCACTTCTAGAGAAATGGCTCCTAAACACACGATCTCCCGCTTGGCGTCGCCACCGGCAGGCATCCCGTTGCCATGGCCAACGTTGCCGCGGGCGAACGTCTCAACGAATAATGAAACCATCGATAAGTAGCTGAAGCATCGATGATGATGATGATGATGATGACTTTCATCTCGGTTTCATTGCCACAGCCTTTCGTGAGTCGCCTTTAATTAATTTATGATTTAAATGTAAACATTTTGATTATTAAAATGGCCGTTTCCGTTGCCAGCTTTTTGCGTGCGTACGGTATTTTAAACTGTTCATGACCACGCTGTATATGTCTGTTGCTGTTTCCTGTTGTTGTTTCCTGTTGTTGTTTCCTGTTGCTGTGCTGTTGATTTTATTATTCTTATTATGTAGACATAACGGTATCAAGTTATTGGATTCACTTGAAACGATCAAACCAATTTAATGGATAGTTCCAAAACTCCCTCAAAAGTCCCTCATTTATTTTTTATTTCACACATATATTCCACGAATCAAACACCAGCTAATCCATAAAGCTCTATGCAATTAACATCTTACACGTTGTACGACATCATAACACTAATACCATTTTCCGGATCCTAAAATCCAATCATTAGGCAATCAGGATACGGATACGCCGAGTCAGTGACCTTAGCAGCGCTGACTGACGTAGATCAAGGTCTGATTGACAGCCAACAGCTGAAGACCAACTCTCTAAGTACAAAAACACCGACACGAGAACATCCATTCCCAAGAACAGAACAGAACAGAACGATTTAGTACGTCCATATTCTATGGTACTCGCAGTCAAATTCCCAATATATACCCTATAACCTATCTGGGCACCGGGCGCGGTATACTCGTTAACGCTATTCACTACAGATGCCCAGCTCGGGACCAAATCCCACTTTTACCCGTCTCTGTCGGCTGTTTCATTCTTCGAGAAAAAGTTTCAACTCTGATTATCTCGGCATTCTGGGGAGTAGACCCTCCCTCCGCGTTATGTCCCAGATGAGACCATCGCCTAAGCAAAATTTAAAAAAAATCGCCAACTCCTAGCTCTCTTATAACATTTATCAATTGGCAATTCCAACAGAGAAAAAAAATCCGCTATTTTAAGGCAAATATTCAACACGAAAATTAGTGTTTAAAAAATAGCCCCGCCAGGTGGCGAATTTCGCAGATTTTCGTTCCATCCTTCCTTTATCGCCAAACAAAACGCGGCCTGCGGCGATCTAAAATGTGACATCCCGACACTTTATCTTAACTGTATCCGTATCGAAATCCAATAAACAAACAGCAGGCCCTGGCAATAATCGTGTGATCCCGAATTAAAGGGACAACAGATCCCGCGGTTGTCCGGTTGGGTGTTCCGCGGCCATAAAAGTCATTTATGCCGGAAGTTACGCCGAAGTTTAAACGGCGCCTTTAAATCACGGCCAATAATGTCGAACGGCTCCAGATCCGGCTGCAGCGACCATAAATCGCTCACACACACACACACACAGAGAGAGAGAGAGAGAGACGGGATAGAGAGAGAGAGAGGGAGAGAGAAAGAGAGAGATGCACACAGACACACACACACACACACACAGAGAGAGAGAGAGAGAGAGAGAGAGACAGAAAGAGACGGGATAGAGGGAGAGGGAGAGAGAGAGAGATGCACACAGACACACACACACACACACAGAGAGAGAGAGAGAGAGAACGCCGAAACAATACCGTAACAATGGGGGGGCCATTATCACTGGCTAATACGGTGCTTTTATTCTCTAGCTCGGGCTATTGTCGCTAAAATGGTCATGATGAATGAAAGGTTAATGTGTGGACGGTCACTTCGTTCGCTCTTACACGGGATGGTCATCAACGGAAAGCCACAAATCTACTGACCCATTCTGGCCAAAACTGTAGTTTATACTTTATGAGAAACAACATGGGAATTATAAAAATAATGATTCCATCCGGACGAGACTGTACCGGGAAGCAATCATCATGAGACAAAAAAGGTTTCTCAGTGAAAAGGTCTTTTTTTTAATTTATTTTCGTCTTTCTCTTTTTTTCTGAGCGCACTTTTCTAAAATAAACAATTGTCAATATTTTATTTTGTCATTGAACCACTGCCAATACTATTAGTCGCATTCCTGCCTTAACATTATCAATATATTTTGGTTTGACCTTGAAGATTGGCATACTTTATCTATAATAAGAAACACATTAGTTCAATTTTTTTTAATTGGGGGAGATATCAAAATTATGACTAACTAAAGATGTGTGTGGGGTGTGTGTGTGCGTGCGAGCGTGTGTGTGTACGTGCGTGTGTGCGTGCAGAATTGAAAAATGTAATTATAGGCGAACCTGTTTTAATAATTAAAATCCTCCCCTCAACTATCTTCCGAAACTGCGCATCCAAGAATCGCGATGATCTCGGGTTGCGTTACCAAGATTTAATAAAGCTGCACTCACCAGATAATCTTCTAAGACCAGAACGAGGAACATCTGCCCACTTTTGAGCAGATTGGCAGTATAGTTTCCGGGAAGAGAAAAACGACCGAGAGGAGGCCGCGGCGGCATAAACTACCTGCTAGCCGAACAACATCATCCACGTATATGATTGTCACTTCTGGCACACAGTGCACGAAAACCTGCCCAGTCCACGACCACAATAAGAAGAAAAAGCTGAAAAAACGCGCAATGATTACAAAGCTAGCCGTAATTCACCCGGACTCGTTGCTGGTAGTCCGCCAACGAACCGGGGAAGCCGCTCTCCAGAGACCGGCGCCGCTTCCAAATTAATTGTGTTTACGCCGCCCGCTAAGATGCATTTACTCAGGTGGGCTCCAGGTTCCGGAAGATCCAGGCGGCAGCCAGCGTCGATCGGCGCATCGCGGGAAATCCGGAACGAACTTCGCCGACATCCATACGGTAGCTCATCCCGGAGCGCGGGCGGGTTGGTTGCCTGGCTGTCTATATCCGGCCAAAAATGTCCGGGCCGAGCTCCGGTGGATTGGCTGTTGTTCCGGAGCAGTGGCCTTGTTACTTACTGCCTCGACCTTACTTACTGTCACGTTAATTGGCCATCATTGTATTACCAGACCGTTAATCTGTTATTTGATTTGATCTGTGATTCTCGAAGACAACTGACTGTCATTTCTTCTTTCATGGTTGTTATCTTGTGGGAGCGCTGATTGATTGATTGATTGATTGAGTGAGTGAGTCGAGTGAGTCAGTGAGTGAGTCAGTGAGTGAGTACACACTAATTCACACTCGACCCAGAGAAAGTTATTTTGTACTGGAGCTGTTATATAACTGTCTCTGAACAACAACACGTCAACAAATAATGACTTATGTTGTTAACCTTCAGTCATTTCGATCAAAAGCAACATCTCATAACCTAGTTATTGACGCGTCTCGGTGTTAATAGGTACACCACGCCTATATTCATACCGTGCGTGTTTGTGTGTGTGTGTGGGGGGGGGGGGTTTCGATGACTTATCCACAGATCTCATTCGCCTCAATACCTTCGAGGATTGTTTGATCTATTTAGCTGACCAGGTGTGTATAAAAAAGAGAATAAAACGATCATATTTTATATCCATTCTACGCTTTTCACAGACCACCTCCACGTGTACACAAAATAGTAGAAGACGACAAAAAAGAAAGACATTAACAACAACAACAACAACAACAACAACATCAACAACAACCATCTGAGCGATAATGGAACGCTGTTATACATAACCAAATAACAAAACGATGTAATAACAGGTCAGACGATGATTGGTGTTTTACGGCCACTTCTGTGCACATGATAGGCTAAATGGGCCGAACGACCTCCAAAGGTAATGAAGCGAAGTCAAAGATGAAACGCCTTTCAGATATGGCCACGCCGAGATTCGAACCCAGGTGGTCCGTGATCTGTGATCCAACGCGCTACCAGCTAGACCACGGAGGCGCCCGTAATAACGGGTCGGCTAATACTAATATATAACGTAGTGGCTACCTAAAAGTGGCTCGAACCTGATACTATCTGCTAATGACGAGAGAGAGAGAGAGAGAGAGAGAGAAAGAGAGAGAGAGAGAGAGAGAGAGAAAGAGAGAGAGAGAGAGAGAGAGAGCAATACTTCGCCATTAAACATACATCAACGTTGATAGAGATCGGTTCAAGGGAGAGAAAAAACAACTCATTATGTAAATATGTCATTACGATATAGCCGGATCGTGGTTGAGTAGGAAGTCCCAATGTCATGCGACCAGCACTCGGACATGTAACATTCCCATTATAAATCATGTTAATATGGCGCAGATATGCAAGCAGGTTTCCGTACCCCGATATATGACGTATTGTGATCAAAAGGACCGAGACAACAAGACACAACACGCGTTTTTAAATGTCCTACGCTGTGCAACTATAAAAAAAAACCGCAGTCTACCTGTTAACAGGTGTGATTAGATTTTATTGACGTTTAGACGATATTATTGGTGGCATATTCATGGACACTTGCAGCGTACACGTGCAAGCGTATTCATCTTCTTTTCTGGCGTTGTTATTTTCTTCGTGTCATTGTCTTCATAATTTATGTATAATTCAGAAATAGTATAAACAACTGTCTATACGATTTCCAGAGTAATGTAATAATAATAATTACAATAATAATAATAATAATAATAATAATAACAATAATTACAATTATTATTATAGTAATAATAATTATAATAATATTAAGTTTGGGTGCAAAGATTCAATTATCAGTAATGATCAATTAAGTGCTCTAAGATCTTATTTTATCGTCACATTTAAGTGATTCAGCCTTAATTTGTTGGTGTTGCATGGCATATTTAGAGATGTAATTATTGGGTTAATTGTATTTACACTTTTTTGTTTATGTGTTTTATTTGCAACGTACGCAAATTAGTTATTAGAATAAATAAAATCGCAATAATTATTAGAATGCATTTGAAACTTAGTGAAACAAGTCACCAATGGGATGAATTGATTGGTGTGTGTGTGTGTGTGTAAAAATCTAAATACTTGGTTCTTAGCACTTAACACGAGAGCCATTATTCAAATCCCATCAGCATTATTACACAGTTCAGTCTCCTCGTCTGGAACAATGAACCGGAAAAATCATGGACAATGTTTTTTTGGAACGGGGCCCTAGTGGATGAGAGGGAGAAGGTCTACCGTGTAGAAGGACTGAACTAAGGAGACCAGCCAAGTTAACTTGTTTACAGATAGACGGCAGATGCGTCAAAGATGTTGTCTTTCTGGGAACTGTAAACCAGGAATGGCTACTGTAAACTTCGTACTCAGCAACGAATATATCTTACGCGAAATAAACGTGATTTAGTAAGGGTACATGCCACAATGAAGGAACACACACCCGCACACACACGCGCGCGCACACACACGCGCACACGTGTAGCTTCTATCATAATGATACATAATGTTAAGATTAAATGGTTGGCAGACAAGGGCTAATTAAATATTTAAAAACATCGCCAATAATAATCACTATCTGCATAATAGTAAGCCTAGTAGTGTCTATACTCCATATGGGCACTCATATGGTGCAGTTGGTAGCAGAACATAGCGCAGAACTTCAGCTCGTGGGATCGAAACCCGAGCTACCTATATCTGTGGAATGTTTCATCTCTAAATGAAAAGCACCAGCTTGACATCTCATTTCCCTAGAGTGTTTAACCACGAGGCGGAATACGACAAACTCCTACTCGGTGTAGATGTTTATATATATAGGCCGCAAATTGGTTCCATTGTTTCATCCAGAAAATCAGAAAAAGCAGATAAAGCATTAGGTAATGTGTATTTTAGAAGATTTCTGTTCATATTCTTCACTAATCACGCACACAATGGTAACACTATAATATGGTAACACGTGTTTATAACAATTTTTTTAAACTGGTTCGGCCAAAATGTGGCTAAACAAAACACATTCGCCGCACCAATGTGCCCACTTCGTGAGGAACATAGCGCGGAACAAATGGAGCATTATGACGCTTCGTCGTACGCTACTGCCATCTGGTGAGCAAATGGTTTATTACGCGCGGGTCGCGTTGGTGAGACGAGGAGGTACCTAACCCGCGCCCAGAAATACCAATATCCACTTCTCCAGACTCGATACCGATGTTTTACCTGGTGATTTTTTTTACGAAGTTTCCAAGCATTTCGTCCACATCCAGATTTCCATTCCCGACAGATACGTCAGGCAAGACGTGGAGAATATCGCGCATATCTTATCAACAAGTAGTTTTTGCGCCCGACTCTTACCTCGACCAGACATCGAAAACGAACAGAAGTATATCAGAGTACACGTCAGAGACAGGAAGACCGATAAAAGCTTAGAGAAACAACTAGTAGCCGCTTTGTAGAGATCTCTCTAGGTAGAGAGAGAATCGCAGCAGATATCTCAGAATGTAATACACACATTTTGTAATGTGTTACGGGTTATTACCGGGTAGAGAGACAAACTGTGGTCGTAACAGATAATTAATTGCTTTTGGCCTAACTCCGGGAACAATAGCGGTTCGTATGGAAACGGTAATACGATATTATCTGAGATGCGGGTTGTGGGTACGAGTTCATCCCCGCGTAGATAGTTCCTGATGATGATGATGATGGAATAATGATAGAATCATAATGATAACAAAGGGAAAAAATTATTTTATGGCTCTTGCGCATTTTTATGAAACTGGGAAGATGGCAGCGATTGTGTAATTGAAAGGGATTGTTCTGAGTATCCCTGGCTCAGCAACCATCTTGATGTTGGGGGGGGTGGTTGTCTTCACATGTGTGGCCAGAAATTATAGTTTTTGTTCGTGTTTCACCTGTTGATGCACAAACATTTCACTTAAAGAAGCTAGTTTCTTCAAAAAGACAGGATGCAGAGGATAACCCTCTTTATTATTATTATAAAAAATTACATAACTTCAAATCAACAGTACACAATAATTTTCTCAATACTTCAATACTTATTGTTTGTTTACAGCGTATCCATGCCAATATCTAATCAATCACTTTTTTATTTGATTTCCGTAAGTGATGACAGCATCACATTGTTTCATATTTTGATCAACTTTTTTACCATCAGTCAAAACGGCACTAATGTTGGTGACAGAAACCTCCACCTCAAAATGTTGGCTATCAAAATAAATATTAATAATTTATGCCTTCATTTCACCTAGTTTATCTAAATTGTTATCCAATTTACAACAATAAAATAAATCGATTATATTTTCAAAATACTTCAACCATCCTCCACCACCACCCACCCCTCAAACTATGTTATCTCTACCCAAACAGATGCTACTACTAGTGGATAAGCAAAGACCAAGTTATGATGTTGTAATATATACCTGAAATCGGTTTGATGTCTGCCATGGATGATGCTAGCTACTTCCTGAACACAAAGTCTGTACTTTAATTTAGTCATTCGTAACTGGAGATTATCTGAGGAGAAGACATTGATGATGCATCAGATGATATCTTCTGGTTGATAACGTAATTGTAAAGATGGTATTATTGAGCTGAGAGTCATTTATCAAAAATCTGTTTATTGATGCGTTCTATAGAGATATATATATATATATATATGTGGATGACAGACACGCAATGATGTATAACATCTGTAGTAAGTGTGTGTGTGTGTGTGTGTGTGTGTGTGTGTGCGTGCATGCATGTGTGTGTGTGTGAAGAAAGGCAGCACACATATACATATGCACACAATGATGGTGATGATGATGATGATGATGATGATACAAGTAAGTTAATAACAAACAGCTTACCTTTATCTTTGAAGACATATTTGTGAAGTAATGGTAGGTTCGGGTCTGCCATGTCTTTTATTGATCACAGTTCTCTATGTCTCAGCCACTGACACTCTATCACAATGTTTACTCTTAAATACTGAAAACAAGAGAAGGATGATACAAATAACATACAGGTACTTGTCTACAATAACAAACTCTTCATTTCAGGATAACCATCTTCCTATCCATACATCCCATCATACGTTAATGTGAATGATTCGTGCCGTTTGACACCAATATATCTTTATAAATAGCTTAAGTAATACAAAAGTAACACACCTGTATTACAGTATTATCTAAAAATTATGATAAATTGATGTCTTCCTATTTCTGAGGAACACACTCATCATCATTTCAATATATGGATAAAGGAATTAGCATCAACATTTTAAATCTGTCTATGATTATTATTATAATTAACGTTATGTGATATAATTATGGTATCTCTGAAATATTAAGCTACATGTGTTTGTTTTATTTTGTCCTATTCCAGAATTAACATTTAAAATGTTTATTCCCATGTGCTGGTGCTTGTGTGTGTGTATGTATATATATATATGTGTGTGTGTGTGTGTGTGTGCCTGTGTGTAAATTTGATTATTCAAATACTGGCGCAGGTATAAAATGACAGATTTTGCTAACAACATTAATTACTTTTGAGAAAAGCAAACACGACAGTGATGTTTTCCCAATACTAACTTCTTACAGTCAGATTAAAATCGGGATATCTACCAGAAAACGAATGATTAGGTAAAGATAATCCAGAACAGACAGTTATCTGTGTCCATTGCCATCAATGTTATCATCACTGGCTAGTGAATGGAAAGAAAGAAATCGTTCTGTATCCACATTCACAATCTTGGCACACAGATTTTAGCTTAATACAAACAAAATACAATATGATTAATGGGGGGGGGGGAGGAAGGGGGTTGGGGTTGGTGGATGGGCATGGCCTAGTATTTAAAAGAGATTTTTATTCCATATTCATTCCTTTTTACTATCTCCACTATAGCAGTACACAAACAGCATTCTGATTACTTTAGCTTTCAGCTATTTCAAATTTGTTTTATATGAAGTCATGTCATAAAATAGAATATGCATGATAATAAAATTATTTTAAATTACCGGAATTAATCATAAGCGTTTACATTATCATAACAAAGCCAGTGTGCATATGCATGCATCTATTATAACCTGTGTCATAAGTACACTTATACATTATATTATTAAGTTTATGTATTGAATATTATAGATAAATAAAAACAAGAATAAAACATTTTCATCATTTCAAATGAAATTATATAAATAATTTTTTGTTCTTTTCCCTTTTCGTATTTCCTGAATTTATATATATATATATATATATATATATATATATATATATATATATTTCCATCCATTATCTATTATATTTAAACAAAGATATATGATAACAGACACCTGTTAAAAGTCATTGTCAAGTTACAGTGTTATGTCTCTCTTATGTCTTATATGTGTATAATAAAGTGAGGTCACAACATAAGAGACGATGTTAGTATTACATAACACACACACCACACACACACACACACACACACACACACACACACACACACACACACACACGCACGTACGCACTCAAATGACAGTATATCCGGTTATAGTTAATGCCAATCAATCCGTTACATACCTGTACAAATCCTAGTTTACAGATAACCACGTTACTGTGATCAGTGAGGATGCTTCATGATGCCGCAGTAAGACAGGACACTGAAATATACAGAGATAACGCTGCATTTACATTGGTTGAACACAGATAGAAACGATATACATAAAACTATAGAGCTACGAGAAGATGAGATGTCACCTCGTAATAATACAGGTGAGAAAACAAGTGAAAAACATTCTAAGGATACTGAACAGATACTGGAGATGGGCGTATTGCTGCTGCGTCGTCTCTATATGGGGAGATCATATCAGCGACGGGTCCTTTATACGAAGTCACTTGACGGAGAAAGTGAATTCTTAGCACAATTTTAAGATAAAGTCGCATACAGGGAGAAGGCGTTTACAAGTTTGATTGCACTGTGTCCAAATGTGTTAAGGACTGGTTATACAATTATAATAAATGTAAATATTTTGTTCAACTCTATCGTGTAGCCATAGTTTATGAGGTAATCTTACATAAGTACTATTTATTAAATAATCTTAGAAACTGTTACGTATTACATTTTAATACGGCGAATTTTGCTGAAACATGAGAATAAACAGTCTGTGCACTGTACATGTCCGTGCGTATACGTGCGCTCGTATGTTTGACACCTAAAAAGCCTCGTCTAACCATAGATAACTGCGTGTTGTTGCACATTTAGGTCGTCATGTTTGATGAAGCAACCCACTTACTGCGATCCTATTTTATGTGAGATTTAAAACAACAGAAAAATACAACAAATAGAACACGTTATAACAACCTGTGTCATTGTACTGACTCCTAACTGTTTAATAGTTAATAGTCAAGTTACAACTAACAGGTTTATAACAAGACAAAAACACAACAAACAAAAAACACGTTCTTTTTCACAGAAACACAGAGACCCGGAAAAAAACTCCTAACAAACCTGTTAGAGAAATCACGGTACCTTAAAATTTGTTCCATTTTTTTGGTGAGTTTTGATATACACAGTTAGACTGGAAAGAAAGATTTAATATCAGATGATTCTTAACTATTATAGCCCCGGTACCGAATAACTTCAGGAATTTGTAGGGCCTAAAGGAAACGAAGGAGCAAAAGGAAAAAGTTTATTTACAAAAATGTCGAAAAAAACCACAAAGGATTCACAACGGCATTGCAAGTTGATTGTGGCAAATATTACTCGGGATACGTTTTTAAGCTATAAAAGGCTACCGTTGAAATATGGGTTTAGTTGTAATAGAAAACACAATGAAATTATCCCGAAATCGCCTGGAAATAATGTTTTTAAAAGATATATTGATCTAATTACAGGACAATGTGGGTAATGAACTCTTATTAAAGACACATAATAAACCAGACACAAAATAATATTATTATCAATTAGATAACTAACTGTCATATTGTTCTCCGGGTGTTTCTGGGGGGGGGGGGATTCATAATTTGAATTCACCCAACAAAACTGCTCCACGGAACCTTTTTATACGGATCAGGTCTCATTCGGGATAATAATGGTAAAAGCTTAGGGCAATTTATCGCTTCGACGCGATCTAATGCCATCCTTAGCTCACCCGGGAGTACACGGACGGTGATTAATGGCATCTAATTAAAACCAACTCACTGGATTACAGCATGAGTGAACACCTTTAATATAATTAATCTATCGAGTCAAATGTACATACGCAGTTACCTGAACTCCATTATCACACTGAATAGCTTCTGTTAGAGTGATAAATCGTGTAAATTAATTTACAGATTAATTATGTATATTATAATGTGGAGTGAGACATAAATTAAATACAACTGCTACTAGTAGCAGCAGTATTGTTACTGTGTTTACGATTACCACTACTACTACTACTACTATTAAGGAAAATATTTAGGGGGCTTGAACCAAGAACCGGCTGCTTTCTAATAACCACTCTACCAGTGAGTCACAATGACCCACATTTGCTGAATAGTATTTCTAATGAGCTGTGGTGTTTGTGTGTGTGTGCGTGTGTGTGCGGGTCCATGCGTGTGTGTGTGTGTGTGATGGTATAGTTTGAACGTGCTTCAGTACACTTTATATCAATCCATTATCTGTATCCATCGTATGGTATATATTACAGTATGTTTGAGCTGGTATCAATCAGTATCTATATGTGTATCACTTTTTATGTTATATAAGGATCAATATACAGGTAGCTGGTACCAGTTACTAGTATCATATACTTGTACATTGATCATTATACCAATGAACAAACAATGAACGATGCAAACTCACATACTGATGCCAATCCACAAATACAAAGTGGTATATTTAAATACTGTTAAGTACATAATAATATTTCATCAATAGTATCTTCTCATTTTCTCATTTGATTGATAAGTCCTTGTCTCTTTTATATAGGTATCAATATTTGTTGATGATTACATATCATATGAGTCATAATTGTGTTCACTTCCATAACTTGTAAGAACTTGATTTGAAAAATAATATATATTAATGATTACAGCTGTTTAAATCTAATCGTGGTGAGGATGATCTTATACACCCGAATTAGACTTAAGACTAACTTCTATCTGATGTAGAGATTATCCTAAAGACCAAAGACGCAAATCATTGAAAGTTTGAGGGAAAAGGGACAAAATACCACGTGACTGGGGATAAAGGATTAGAGACGAGCCAAGGACTAACATCCATATTATACTTGAATAAAACATATACATCTACAGGATATCATAGTATCTATAATGTGCGTGTGTGTGTATGTGTGTGTGCGTGCGTGTGTCGGTGCGTGCGTGTGTGTGCGTGCGTGCGTTTGGCCTCAATATACCCCGGTAATCGCGTAGTACAAGCACAACCAAATCAGATAAAAACCAGAAATGATCAAGATTGACTTAATATCAAATATCCCATTTCCAGGATATATTAAAGTTCTTCTAGTGAGATACAGTTGTGGAAGGATCATGATCCAGGCAACTGCTTACCTTCGGAGATCCTGGATATGGATCTTTCAGATTTTCCCCCGTCCGCAACTTTAACGAAATGTTTTAGACAATAAGAGAAACGTATTCCAAGTTTCAAACAAAATTTTGTTTCCATTTCGCCCACCTTCACCAACATCACTTCCGGTAGAACATAATCATTAGTAATCAATAATAGCAAATTCGGGATCCGATCCGGATTTATATAATTCAGATCTCCCTGACATCCGGATGAATCTTTGTTTACATAATACTGTAAATACCCACGCTCTCTCTCTCTCTCTCTCTCTCTCTATATATATATATATATATATATATATATATATATATAATATGAAACCAGTGGGGAGTTTCCACGGTAATGTAGAGCAGTAATGAAGTAAATAGTAATGTCAAAGTAATCTGCAACTGGTAATGAATATAAACATGACTGCCACAGCCACATATCACTAGTAATAAAGTAAACATGACTGCCAGCCACATATCACTAGTAATAAGTAAACATGACTGCCATAGCCACATATCACTAGTAATAAGTAAACATGACTGCCATAGCCACATATCACTAGTAATAAGTAAACATGACTGCCACAGCCACATATCACTAGTAATAAAGTAAACATGACTGCCACAGCCACATATCACTAGTAATAAAGTAAACATGACTGCCACAGCCACATATCACTAGTAATAAAGTAAACATGACTGCCACAGCCACATATCACTAGTAATAAAGTAAACATGACTGCCACAGCCACATATCACTAGTAATAAAGTAAACATGACTGCCACAGCCACATATCACTAGTAATAAAGTAAACATGACTGCCACAGCCACATATCACTAGTAATAAAGTAAACATGACTGCCATAGCCACATATCACTAGTAATAAAGTAAACATGACTGCCACAGCCACATATCACTAGTAATAAAGTAAACATGACTGCCACAGCGAAATACGTCCGTCAGCAGTAATGCAGTTAACATCACTCAGAGTATGAAGTGCAACTTATATGCAAATTACTGTCACAATAATATACATTAGTAATAATAATTTATACTAGGTAATATTTATTTTAAGTTTCTAATAATAATAATCTATTGTTGGCATCTGAAAATTAACAATATTCTTACAGTACAACTAAGAATAAAACTTACTCTCTCTGTAACTTACATCTGATAGTAAGCTGACCACTTTGCACATCACAGCAATAGACAATAAGTAATGAATTGTTCGTCGTACAACAATAAGCAGTATATTCTTGTCGTTATTAGCCACTTGACATGTTTACATTTGACATTACGTTCACCGTCCAGACATCTGCTGGTAAATTCAAGTTTGCCAAAAAAGGTCCACCTGGTTTAATATAGCCCTCAGCCTATCGTTGGTCGGGAACTTATGGCGCAGATGGTAAAAACAGAGCTCACCTGATGTGGTACGTACAATAAAACCCCCATATGTTTACCTTATTAGCTTCTTAGTGCTCTGGTTCGAGGTAAGTGTTAGTGTTAGTGCCGGAAACGACAAACGGGACCTGTAATATTGCTAAGACATCGCCAATGAGTATTTTATCTCCACATCGTCTGTTTGGCGAACAATATGTATAATGAGAGGGGCGCCTCCGTGGTCTAGCGGTAGCGTGTTGGACCACAGATCACTACCACCCGTGTTCGAATCCCGGCGTGGGCATATCTGAAGGTTGTTTCGTCTTTCACTTCGTCTCATTAACTTTGGAGGTCGCTCGGCCCATTTAGCATACCTTGTGCACAAACGTGGCCGTAAAACATCAATCATCATCATCATCATCAATATGTATAATGACAATAAGAGACATTGGAAGAAGATGCACAGATAGGCGTTTACTTTCAACAATTTCCTAACATCGAGGAATATATATACCTGAATACGTGTTTATAGTTATAAATTTGGCAGGGTCACTGTAGCCTTGGCTGTCTTCCCATTGGCTGCTGTCCGTTATTGTCCGTTTAACCTAATGGGTTCGGCGCTACCATTATTAGAAGACGGCATTAATATATTTACCTATAGTTTGGTATTGATCTGAAACGTACTGAATGCGATAAAGGATAAACGCCCCAAAGAAATCCAATTTCACGTTTGACTTGCCGTGATTTTCGTGTTCTCACAAATACATAAATACGTTTGTCGCATTCCCGTAACTTTAGTCATTTTCAACAACCACATTTAACAGAGTTGTATATTGTGCCAATTCCACGCACCGCTCTTTTCTCGTTTTATAATGCGTCGGTTTTGCTTTAAAACAATTGTACATTAATGGGACCAGTTAGATATACAAACGTTGTTAAGAATGTTAGCTAAAACGACCCTAACGCATTGCATGTATATACGAGAGTATATACGAGAGAGAGGGGGGGGGAGAGAGAAACTGCCTGCTTTCCGATGTTGTTCGCAGTACGATGACGTAAAATCGTTGTAAATCAAACTTTAGTTCGTTCGTATAGCCGTTACGTCGTAACAAATGCCGCACAACTGAATAGTAGGTGATAAATAATAATATGAAAGCAAATGATTTAATTTACCTTCAGTTTCAAGTGCTGCAGACAAATGTGACCGGACATTTACTATACCGGTAGCTCTTCTAAGAGAGGTTAGCTTAGAGCGCGATATACCTCTACGAGTTAACGCTGGCCATAACCCGTGTAGCTAGCTAGTATAGATTGGGCTCGGCAAAAATGGATGTTCGGTCTACTGCATAACAATAACAAGCTCCGTCTAGTAAATCACGCTTCGTGGAAACATAAAAAAGTGACAATTAAACAAGTAACCGGGAAAACCCACTAGCTCAGCCGAGAAACCCCGAAACGAACCGCCGCCGGAGAACCCACTTCCAGACCTGCCGATGTACGCAATATCCGATTATCACCTGTTTGCGCACCTGCACTCAGACGAACAATTAAGTCAATTTCCTCCTCACCCGATGATCTACCTCAATGACATCTCAACGCGGCACCGCACCGCTACTTAATTGGGCGTTTCTTAATTTGAGGACATCCCTCAACACACAATGATAGTCGGCCTCTGAGGGTTAGCATACAGGTAACCGTATACAGATATGGTTACCACGGCAACCATAAAGTTGACTGTCAGCGTCACGGTTATAAATATTGGTTAACGTACCATGTACCACTCATCGTTACCACTTGGAGGGGGGGGGGTATGCTGAAGAGCTTAAACAAATATACTTGTATTTGACATAGCTCACTTCTTTCGTGCGTGCGTGTGTGTGTGTGTGTGTGACTGTATACTGTTATGCTACAGGGTAGAGTATTGTAGTAGAAATCCTATAGTATTCTGTAGTATCAGCTAGTGTAGTTCAGCTCAAAACAGTGTAAACCCTTAGAGTGCTATTTGACTGGCCTATTGTATGTTTAGACAATGTTAGATCAAGCTTCAGTCATCATTTGGCGAGTGTTTTATCTCTCTCTCTCTCTCTCTAACTCTCTGACCTTTGTATAAACATCTGTCAGACTTCCAAATACCTAAACAACATGGTAAAACCTGTCATGTTATTGTCCAGTGTTCGGTAAAACCTAAAGCTGTTTTTGGCTTAAAATGATACACACACACACACACACACACACACAGAGAGAGAGGGGGGGTATTGCTTCAGCGAGAGCACACACACACACACAGAGAGAGAGAGAGAGAGAGAGAGAAAACACACACAAACACAAAGATAGAGTTAACGGTGAACTAAAACAGTACAAAAGAATACCTAATTTCAGCTTCTCGTGAAGCCAACGACCCACACCTGTCTCCATAAAAACTGACACGATAATTACATCTGCAGGAGAAATGATTTACTCGCCGTATTTGTCGTCAAGGTTAATTAAATTCAACTGGACACGGAAACGAAGGTGAAAGAAACGCATTTTCCAGATTTGTTCGACTGAGTCTGTGTACATCCTGTGTACGGTTTGCAATGTTAGCCTAAAAATCGAATCTACGTCAGAATACGCACCAGATTCACGAGCTGGGAATAAAACCGTAAATAGAATAAGAACTATTGGACCGAACTAGCAATTAGAGCATCAACCTGTCCGTGTGATTGTTACATAACCGAGGTGAAGAGCACAAATAAAAGACAAAAATGCTATTAACAGACTACGGTAAAGTCAGATTGTGGGCCTTCCTAGAAAAATAAACATTTTATATATATATATATATATACAACACTTACCTAAGCGTAGTCATCCTAACATCGGGGGTTCGTTTCAAAAGAACTGGTTCTAGTACGACAGTCGTCCAAGCCAAAGAACGAAAAGAGACGCTGAAACTCCTCCGTGTTAACTATTTTCCGTGTCCGGAATGGGATAGGAATAGATCCCGATCGATTTCGGTCGAACTCCAGATCACATCGATTCCCGACCAGGATACATAATATATATATACACACACACAGACAGACAGATATGCGGACGAACGGACGGACAGACACTCTGACAGGGACGAAGACACCTCCGTATATGCGTTTACCACCACACACACAACACACATACACACACAGATAAAAAACAGGTCAAGAAATGGTGACGTAATAGTTGTAAAATCTGGCCACTGACTGAGAACCAGAGCAGAGAGAGAGAGAGAAACGGACGAATATAATAAAAACGACGGATAGCCACACCAACGTTAACGGGCTACGAGCCTCAGGCTACCGTAAATATGATTAAAATATTATACTTCAAAAACGCCGACCTCTCTCTGCGTGTGTGGCTGTTTGTTACATAGAAGCAGTTATGTACGCTTATCCAGTACCTGGCCCCCTCCGTCTGATAGGAGGTATATTACAACACACACCCCTCTCTCTCTCTCTCTCCGGATCTCGGGTGGCCCACGATACGGATTGGTTCAGTGGTTTCTGGAGAGAAGAACGATGAAGTCCGGAATTAATGTTAACGTTTCTATGCTCCCCATCTCTCTCGTCTAGGATGATGCAATATACGATTTCGTGGTTCTCCCATTTCGTCTCGTTCCGTAAAATACAACTAGACGAATACCTACACACACCGCCGACTGGATCGTTTCTGGGAGGGGGGTGCTACCTGAGGTGGCACGGACGAATCATTGGATCGTATGCTGAGGACCGCGGGGTCCCGCATACGCGAACCTGAGGGGCATCTTCTCCAATTTACCGGCACAAACTAAGGGTCCATACACAGGACGCACGCTGTATATAATATTTAATAAGTGTATCTAAAACAACGTTTATTGACGATGGTGCTGGCTAGTATGTTGTCACAGCCAATATGCGAGTGGAGTGAGTGAGTGAGTGAGTGAGTGAGTCGGTGAGTGAGTGAGTGAGATTCAGCCTCGACGTTGGCGACACCTAGGACATATCTCCCTCCGGGGGACAACATCCTTCATAAATGACCTCAAAACACAGGTAACCGTGTCAGGTTCGAACCTTGACTTTAAAGCCTGTAACGTAGTGCTCTAATAAACATCCATCACATTATAGGTACGCCCACACACAGTCAGTAACTAACAGAAGAGGCCACAGCTTGTAAATAGCAATGTATTTACTTATCAAAGTAAAGCTGCCCTAATGATTGTATACAATGATGTAACAAGGTAGTGTCTACCTTTGATTAAAAGTTCGTTATGTTTTAGGTTCAATAAAAGAGGCGTTGAACGCGCGCGCGCGCTTGTGTGTGTGTGTGTGTGTGTGTGTGCCTGTATAGATAACTAAAGTATCATGTTAATTAGAGAATACGCTCACATTAATCACAGTATTTAAGATAATTAACACCGATATATATTTGGTGTTAAAGGAAAATAATAATAATAATAATAATAATAATAATAATAATAATAATAATAATAATAATAATGTATATCCCTTAAAGTGCCCTTACTAGCAGGAGTGTGTGTTGATATAATTGTGCTCGATTATGTGTTAAAAGTCACTACTCTCTGCGTGCAAACACTGAGCATGCGTGCATATTCCGCTGTATTATTAATGAACCACATGGCGACTGGCTTAAAGTGATGTGTGTAAACATAGACTTAATATGACTTTTCTACCGACTGTTCTACCTTTATGTACATTTTACACGATATAAGTACTAGAGTGACTAGATGTATTGGCCACCAAAGGATTAGTTTAAACATATCAGCTTTTAGAACAGATTTAAACTTAAGTTGGAGGAAGGCTCCTCCACTAAACACACAACTGCCATATGACTTGAGCCGAAACACAGGTACCTGCAATGGTATCAGGCTGGTATTTTTTGCTCGGGTATTCTATTACAGGTAGCCAAAGTAGTTTTTGAAGGATTGGGGTGATATGGTCATATATTCTAACATTTGTCACTAGGCGAGCTCCACTATCCTGAATTCGCTGAAGGTGATTGCTGTTATAATCAGATGTGCCATATAACGGGGAGGTACAATACTCTATAGGAGATGCAACAAAGGGATGGACCACATTAACAAGTGCTTCTTGTGTAAATAATGTTTTTAGAGAGTGGTTGTTGTTAAAATAGTAGTCTCTCTAAGCTGATGTGATATGTTCATTCACTCTAATATATCTGCCAAAATATTATAAATGCCAAAACCCATTACGAATAATGCAAGATTCGTTGAAGCGTAACACAGGTATATTTAGGGATTTGACATAATGTAGAAGCACACACCCTCCCCCCCCCCCAATCTGGTTTAATAAATTTCAATTTTCGATTTGGAGTCATCCATATAGTCGAATACTGGCAATGGAGTGTTCCTAGTTCTTTAAGGAAAAGGGAAAACTGATTCATTGTCAGAATCCAGTTGTGCGTGTGTATGTTTGTGTGTTTTATATTTAACACGATACTCTTGTGCTGTGCAGGTATGTACATTTTGTAAACCAAAGGGCCAAGAACTGACTCTCGTGGTACAACTTCTCTAAAGCGATGTGACTTCCGTTTAGACAAAAGACCAGTTTTCTTGTATTACATGTGGCGCCATCTGGTAGAGAATGGTATACACAAAATCACCCAATCCGTTGATACGACTGTACTGTACTTTACGTGTACAAACAAAACTTTGGATAATTTAATCAGAAAATTTCTTAATCACAAATAATAATTTAACTGTTTGTTAACAAATACAAACTATTTGACAGTTCTCGGGGCGTTCTAATGGCGCAGTGGCGAGAACACCGAGCTATAAACTTCCAGGTTTGTGAGTTCGAATCCGGCTAAAAGCTGTGTTTGAAGGATGTTTCGACAGGGAGTCGCCCCTCAGCAATTTTTTTTTGGGTGGGGGTGAGTTTTATCGCACCAAGTCGCGGTGTTGAGCAATTCCCGCGATTACAAATTTCATCATTCTCTAGATATAAATTGTATTTGAAAATCTTGTTTTGGGGCGAAAAGGTCAAAAATAACATCAGCATAGACAGGTATCGGATATTCTAAAAACGATGTCCATTGCGAATAAAGGAAGCTATTTCGGGCCAGGAATGCTTTGCAACATTGGAAAAGATTTCAGTTTTCAGGATGTTCCAGTTTTGATAAGTTCTACCGTATTCAATTTTCGAATATTTTGAGTTATCTATAGACGTAGTCAAAAATTTTGTCGGAAACGAGAAATATTTAATTCATTTTAACGATCTAATTTCATCGGTATTAAAGATATATTAAACGGTAAATCGCTGTACATTGATTTTGTGGGGGTTATATGTACACTATGAACAAATATTTGAACGTTGTCTAGCACTAGATAACAAACGTTGGACATCAGACAAAACATCAGGAGCATCCTCTCTCTGTGAATGAAATTCTAAATATGACCGAAACCAATCGAATACCGATATCTGATCAACCAATTATACCTTCAGGTTGGAAGAAAGATTTCCATATTTTGAGATGGAGCAACTATTTTTTTAAGGATTGAGTTTCAGCAATCTAGAGATTAAGCGCGTGGCACAAGATAGCAAAGGTCACGGGATCGAACCCGGATCAACGGTATACATTAATCTGTCTTTGATGGCTGACCAAGTTAGATGACAACGCCGTCTCATCTTTCATTCTTTTTTTGAAGAAGAAGAATTAATAGAGTGCGAGAAAAATAGCCCTACTTCAGCCTTCTCATTTGCTGAGAGTATCTGATGCTAAATCATAATGTATGATTGAACATTATGGGCCTATGGTTGGTTGGTGGTTAAAACGGGACACTTCCCGGGGTGCTGATGATGGCACGAGATTATACAGGTCAACAAAGGGAGAACGTAAATTAGAGAGAAATCACATCCTTATACATTAACCAAGGTAGTAGGTGGCAGAGTTTATGATGATGATGAAGATTGTTATTATTATTATTATTATTATTATTATTGTTGTTGTTGTTGTTATGCGAATTTGATTTAAAAACAAATGTACACCACGCTAACAGTCATTTATTCAGTTCATCCAAATCGTCGTAAGTGTGTTCAGTTTTCCTGTTCAGCGATACCTAAGGACACGATCAACAACCATCACCATATTTGAATTTCGAGTAACTCTGTACTGAAAACTGTACGCAAACAATGACCTCAAACAAACATTAACTACGTAGAAGGTTAGAGTATAACACGTCACGATAAAACATTTGGAAAGGTTAATTGTCTTAATTAATATAAACAGACAAACAATTTAATAAGCGCATTTCCTGGGGGGGGGGAGGCGGAGGATAGCGAGCTATAACCGGATTAACCTACAACAGAGAAATCAGACCAAACCAAATACACACAAGCTGAGTCCCATTTATCCAAAGTTATCCCGAACAAAGTTTGTTTTTTATCGGACGATGAAAGCAGCCCGTCCCTGCAAGGGTAACCCTTACCAACAACAGCTGGTTAACTAACTGATTACAACAAACACGAACCACTCGGGATAAACACACACCCGCTGATTATACAATGGCTATATCCATCCGGAGCAGAGTTTCGTGTACATACAGGAATTATCCGATGCCGAGATCGTTGTTCGGCGACTGGCGGACGACTGATTCCCGATTCTCTTACGGATTAAGAGTAATAATCTATAATTTTTTGGCGCCTCCGTGGTTTAATTGGTGGCGCGTGCGTTGGACCACAGATCAATACCATCTGAGCTCGAATCTCGGCGTGGGCATATCTGAAGGTGTTTCATCTTTGACTTCGCTTCATCACCTTTGGGGGTCGCTCGGCCCATTTAGCCTACCAAGTGCACAAAAGTGGCCGTAAAACATCAATCACCATCATCATCAACTTTAATCGCGTAGATTGACAGAAGAAAAAAGAAATGCCTTATTTCAGCAGCCTACGGTGGCAGGAATCCGGAAGGGATTCTCTTAAACAAAGAGGACAGGGATTGATGAGAACGTATAATAAATGCATACTAACTAGTCCCACATTGGGACGTACACGCGTTGCGTACGCTATCACTGAACTCAGAATTTAGTTCCGAAACAGTGTGTACATGTACATGTAATAAATGCAAGATTTTTATTGTCGATTATTGTGGATATACGATCCAGGTTAGTCGCGCAGACTAATTAATGGATCACAGGTGTCTGAGTGTGTGTGTAAAAAATGGAGAAGAAAAATCCAGATGATGCCATTCACGTAGTTGGCGTCTCTTCGCATACTATCAACACGCACGCACACACACATACATACATACATACATACATACATACACAGAGAGAAAGAGAGAGAGAGAGAGAGAGGGAGAATTCCTGCATTTATTTTCAAATTTCAGCCCAGACAGATAGATGACTCTACCGTAACTGAAACTCGCCATTCTACACTCCACTACCCCACATGACGAGGTAGTGATCGCGCACGACTAGAATATAGATACGGTAATGGAACCATATATCATGTTTTATTTACCGATATCATCGTATTGTATTATCATCAACTGATAAACAACACACCTGGTTTATCTGTCCCGGGAATAGCTAGTTAATGGCCACCCAGCTGCCAGAAGACGCCATATATGTACTTCTAGCCCCCACCAACAATATCCTGCCCACGGTCTCCTTAATAATAAACAGTTATATAAGCTTATGCCATTTGACTGGCAGACTTCAGCTGTTTCCGTAAACAAAGAAGCCATAGGATAACGAATGTGACTAGAGATGTCTTTAAAAATATTCTTAAAATACCGTTGCCCCGATCTATGGAAATAGATAGATAGTCATAAATCCGTATTAGCCGGGTGCATCCGATTATCTTTTTTTGCTGTTGATAATCGCCAGGAATATAAGAAATGACAAAGAAAACAATATTACATATTGATCTTTACGTAACAATTTTTAATACATTTGAGAGGTTTTTAGCGAATTACCACAGCAACGTATAATGTTACTCTGTTAAGAAGACGTTGGGCGTCTCCATGGCGTGGGCATATCTGAAGGGTGTTTCATATTTCACTTCGCTTCATTACCTTTGGAGGTCGCTCGGCCCATTTAGCCTACCATGTGCACAAAAGTGGCCGTAAAAGACCAATCATCATCATCATCATCATCATCTGTTAAAAGAGCACGATTGCCGGTTTTCTTACGCTATCACCTGTCAAACAAGGTATAGCATTTTATATCAGCAATAGACTATATGCCATTCTGGAACGTGAACTCGACCTGTTTCAGATACATGAGTCGTCCTATCCCGGTGATAAAAATTCGTTCAAGTCGGATTTTCCAGCTCTCCTTCTACCTCATCCGGTATGCGATAGCGGTTCGGTCCCAGTGATCCAGATGATATCCGGTGCTGTATCATAACATATATATCAGATCCCTGTGTGTCTAATTCAGCCGTGTAAATCGAGCACTAATGACGGTAGACTCGGCATGTTTACCGAGATAACAGGATGACTTTCATGTTATTGAACCCGTACGGTAGGTACATATATCATATTCTTGTAGCCATATCTTGTATCTTTATGGCAGCGCAGAGATATTGATTTGTTTTGGTTTTCCAAGATATAGATTTCGCAAAAATCCCATTTTCTTCATAAGAAAAACTTACAGAAGTCGGCTACTCCCTCAGCCGAGGTAGAACAACACAGCAATAATTTATATAAGAGTTATTTGGTTGCTTCCATAAACACACACAAATACACACAGAGAGAGAGAGGAGGGGGTGACTTGCTGGAATAATATCCAGGGTCTCAGTAATCCTCTTTCTGGTCAATTCTTTAAAGTAAGACAAATACTCGGCGTTGTAAATACAAGCCACAAAACTTCAGGGGAAGTCATCGTGGCCTGACAGGTATCGCGGCTGGCCAAAGAACGCCCTCCATAGACATCTGGTCTCAAACCTCAGCCGAACTATCTACGTCTGAAGGACATTTCATCCTACAGTTTACCAGATTACGTTTGATCGACTCAATTAGCCGACTTTTCCCACTAAATTTGACAGCACTATGTCATAATTCACAAGCTTGTAAACGATGGTTGTTAAGAGATCACAGATTTATCTCGTAGAAACTGAAATTCGCCCAACCACCTCTCACACTCTGCCACACTCAATCGAGAGAAAAACTAGTTGCCTCTGGTTCCGAGTCATTTCAGTAGCTCGTCCTCTCCCAATTCCAAACTCGCTGATATAATTAATAACTAACATTAGACGAAATAGGTCAGGGAAAAAAGGATGACAGAAAAAAAGGCCAATGTGTTTGTTTATCTGGTGTAATTTTCGAACGATGATGATGATGATTGATGTTTTACGGCCACTTTTGTGCAAAATGTAGGCTAAATGGGCCGAGCGACTTCCAAAGGTAATGACACGAAGTGAAAGACGAAACAACCTTCAGATATGCCCACGCCGGGATTCGAACACGGGTGGTAGTGATCTGTGGTCCAGCACGCTACCGCTAGACCACGGAGGCGCCCTAATTTTCGAACGAGAAAAGGATTCTGTGAAAAAGTAAGATACTGCTCGTTTAATATTTTTCAGATTACGTGCCAATTTCCAGTTTTACATTTTTAGTGTGGGTGGTTGTGTGGGTGGTTGTGTGGGTGGTTGTGTGGGTGCTGGTGCATGAAAAAGGAAGAGACAGACAAAGGCACATTGCACTCGTCCGACGTGGTTATTTGGACACACGTATAGCATGTAGACGTAAACAAACATAATATAATTGGTAGTAATCGGAGAGACTTTAGACTTGTTTTCCGTCCGTTATATCTCTGTACAATCTGGATCATTGACAACACACCATCGAGCGAGTATTCCGTGATCTAGGCGACAATAATAGTCCCATATCATCCCGTAATACGTCGTTCATCCAAATAGATACTCATTCACGGCTGAGTAAACCAGTGAGTACGGCGAAAGAGCAACAGCCGGCTGGTGGATTTGAACCAAGAACGTTTCACTTTCTACTCCGCCGCCTTACCGCTCAGCCGTTACCGACCAGACACATTACGCCTACTGTTTTCCATAGGAAGAGTTTTTGGGGGTCAATTTCCATCATCTTAGTATTCGCATCATCACAATGAGTCATCCCGTCACCTGCGACGGTGATAAAAGAAATTGAAGATTTTACATCTGATTATTTCTCGCCGATAGTGTTTTATTCTTCCCCGTGGAAATCAAATAACCCGTCTAATTCGAAATGAGGCAAAAGTTAGACCAAATCGTCTGAACTAGACAAAAGGGCCGAAGGGACGGACATTAGAGGCCTCAACACGAGAAGTCGCTACTCCGAATTCAGAATCCTGATGAATCCTCCAGAGGTTGGGCCCATCCCCCAACGTACACCTGGAAGGGGGAGGAGGTCTCTATACCTGGAGCGATGTTTTTATTCAAGATTATGGCTTTGACCCACTTCTTTAATATTAAAATCCAGGAGTGATACATTACAAAACTTACTTCATAAAGGGGTTACTGTAGATGCTAGGTATTCCTACTACTCCTGATGCTACTAATGATGATGCTGGTATTGATGATGGTGATGATGATGATGATTGTGATGATGATTGTGATGCTTATCATCATCATCATCATCATCATCAGGATAAATACTAGTATTAATTATATATATATATATATATATATATATATATATATATATTTATATATATATATATATATATATATATATATATATTTGTGTGTGTGTGTGTGTGTGCATATGTGTGTAATATATATATATATATATATATATATATATATATATATATATATATAATAGCCAGATGTGTTATATTACATCAATAATGAGGTCACCGACAGTGACCTCATTATTTATGTAATTTAACACATCTGACCTAGGCTGGATACTGCCAACTAAAAACTCCTTCCAGGTGTAACGATTCTAGCCAGCCACTAAACATCTTATCAGTGAGATGGCATCCTAAAGATCCCATTAACAATCCTGTAATGTACTAAGCACACCTGATCCTGGTAATCGGCGCTTCTCGGAGCATCCCGCGTACAAGGTGTCCAGAGAAAGAGCCATCATTAGAGAGGATCTGTGTCCAATAAAAACCAAAAGCGAAACAGAAATCCGGCCCTCGTCCGGATGCCTCACTGGCCGACCGACTCACCGACTGATTGGTTTATTTCTTGCTGCTGAAAGACGTTAGTTTTCCTTATCAGTAAGATGTAGATAGTCTAGTTTCAGATCCTGTCATCATCATGATTACATTTATGGATGATGTAGACATTATAGTGATAACTCTTGTCATTGTGACATTTACCGTGTTTTATATTTATTTAAAAAAAATCAATTATTAGTTTGTGTATTAATCTTTCAAATCTGTCGATAGAACGTGATTTAACGTTCTCAGAACGTGGAATAAGTTCTTAAAACACGTTGGTCGAATTTGTACCTGTAGTTTAGTATCTGATGATGATGATGATTGATGTCTTACGGCCACTTTTGTGCACATGGTAGGCTAAATGGGCCGAGCGACCTCAAAGGTAATGAAGCGAAGTCAAAGATGAAACACCCTTCAGATATGCCCACGCCGAGATTCGAACTCGGGTGGTAGTGATCTGTGATCCAACGCGCTACCTATTAGATCAAGGAGGAGCCCAATTAGACCACGGAGGCGCTTATAAACTGCTATTTTGGGGTATTTTTGTGTGAAACGTGTTGTCCCAAAAACACGGGTTAAAGGTGAAGCACCCTAGAAAAATTCACGTCGATTTATAAAATAAATATTTATTTATAATAGTACATCAGCAAAAACAGTTTAAAGATAGCCAGGCATTTATCCAATGACACGACCCGTATAGATGACGTCACAGAAGTGACTTCTTTCCTCAGAGTTAGTTCACGTGAGCAAACAACGAGCAGATTAAAAGAAGCTCTAGAATTGATTGCATAGATTTGGTTGCATTAAGGTTCTGCTGAATGCATATATAATGCTTTCTCTCCATAAATAAGGCCATTAGCCATAACGTATGTTTTGTGTGTGATAATACAGATGCTATTTTTGTTATCTATATATAACTCCTGTTCTTCTGATGTAAGTGTACTAGCTGCTGGGTCATTTTTGCCGGAAAGTGGGACGAAGAGCAGTCGTAAGGTGAACAATTTTTTAGTGATTTTCCGACATTTGATTCGAATCCAGATAGTAGTTTCCGCTCCGCTCACAACCGCCGCCCAGTCGGGCGCAAATCGGGATATAAAACGGGTCAACATCAGAAACTGGAACGCAAATTAGGCAACGCTGTGTACTTCATTGATCCCGAATAGTTCACTTCAGTCGCTCCACCTCCGCTACCTGTTGTAATAATATTAATCAACTGTAATTAATGTAACAGTTAACGACGGTGGGCGATAATTCAGTAACGATACTGAATCAACTTGTTATATTGTGGCCGCGAAGGCTGTAGTCCTATAAAGGACAACGAGCAAACGTTATCGGCGTAATGTCAGCTGTAGCATTCTGAGTACGAGTAATACTAGTCTAATCCTCATCATTCCGCGTACAATTCCGTTTCATCGTGAGTACTCATCACAGTTCCAAGTTCCAATGATGTATGAGTATGCTTAGAGATCGAGATGGACAACTTGTCGCCTGTAGGATGTTTGTTGATGTTGATGGGCGACTGCTCCGGTTAAATCCCTCGGGGTGGGCAGGCTCCCGCAGTTAGCCGATGACTCCCGTGCTTGATCGGAAAATCGCGGGGAAATGGGTCTTTTACCAACCTGGATCGCGGAAGACACGGACACCGATAAGAGAGGTAAAATTGGCGAACATTCCGCCGGACAGTGTTCCGTATCCACGTGTTCAACACCGAGAAGCAATGATTGGTGTGGCAATGGTTGTAGTTATGTCTGGATATGGCCCCTATCAGCACCATTATATACCTTTAGGCAGGTGTGTTTGTCGATTGAAAATCATACGTACATATGCATGGTATCCTGGTGCAAAAGAATAGTAAATTACTACAGAGAAAAGTGAGGAACAAATATGTAAACAGAATCTCTGATAACAGGGTTTAATTTCAGGTACAGAAATATGTGGAGTAGGCCTAGGTGGTTATTTCGCATTACTTTTGAGGATGGGAGTCACCAGTTACCCGTGGTAGCCTCCCGGAGGTTAAACACACACACACACACACATCACCAACCACTGACATTCTCTAATTACACATAATATCTTGGACACACACACACGTTAATAAACATTGCCGACTACTAACTATCTTCTATCTGAACCTTACTATCGCAAATATTTGTAGGTATACACACATTTCCTAATTACCATGGGAGCGGATCTGTGTGTGTGTGGGGGGGGGCAGACGGATACGGCCACTTTAGGTGCAGATCCTGATGTTAAGACGGCAGCCTCCCGAGGTACGTCGGAAGAAATGTCAAACACGAACCGGATAAATCAATCTGAACTCGGCAAGATCTATCGCGGGATCTCCGTAGGTACCGTAGAACGGTTGTGGGACTTCGGCATGACGAACAACCTCCACCTTGATGGCATTCCACGGTTAATAACACACACACACACCCACACACACGCACAAACGCGTGTCATCATGGGCAATGATGAATGGCTGTTGTTATGGTACGGCCTAGGGGATGGTCAATATTCGCCGTGTTTCGCGGTAATCTTTTCCGATCTATAGTTCAGTATTCGTGTTCACGTCGCCTTACGCCCCCCCCCCCCCCGTGAGCCACGTGAAGCTGGCCGCAGATAACTCCCGAAATAACACAATCGTGGCTCGTTTGCCGACACAAAAAGTCGATTAGGGCAGCGAGTTCTCTTCTCCGTAACTTGGTCTTTGACATCGACAAAGGTCAGATCGGCTGATGATTTACGAAGCTTTTGTCAGTCGGTTGGATCGTTCTTTGGTTGGTAACTTGGTGTAGAGCCCCATTATGGCGAGCCATTGTTTACGGCACCGTGGTGTGGAGGGGGGGGGTCGGTGTGCAAGCAAAGGAAGACGAGACAGGACACTGATCAGCGATATTGAGTGTAAACATAAGCGCGCATTGCTCCGTGAAGAACTTTCCGCGTCATCAGAATCGAACCGCGATATTCTGTGGTGATCGTCTTCCGAGATACTCGACGCGTTAGAAAACTTCTCCGAAAAATATCAAAACCCAACGAAAAAGAAATCGAATTCTAGCGGTTCCTCGGTGGCAATATTACCGCTTGGTGGGTATTGGTGCTCTTAGTAGCACCAACAACAGCAGCAACAACAACAATAACAACAACGACAACGAATAACCAAATGTCAATGGGATGGACAGACAGACAGACAGACAGACAGACACCTACCTCAATCGTAATGGAACCACTTAGTTACGACATCGCCAAAACATTAAGGTGTCCGTTTGTAATCCGAAGCATTTGCCGAAACTAACGAGAGCGAGATATTTTCACAAACCGAAAGGCGTCCACCTTCATGATCTGTTCGTGTCCAGAAGTGTGAGGACAAGAAGCGGAGCCGAAGCAAAGCTTCACAAACAAAGGCGGTGTTAAATACCTGGCAACTCCGCGCCTCGTTACTATGGCAACCAACGATCTCGGTTTTTCCGCGAAGTTCTCCCCCCAAAAATTACTCTCTCTCTCGTCGATAGATGTCAGCACTGCCGATTATGAAGCTGTGAACTTTACTGTGTATGTATGTGTGTGCGTGCGTGCGTGCGTGTGTGTTTTGCGTGTGTGCGTGCGTGCGTGCGTGCGTGCGTGCCAATGCTATAAATCAATTTCCATATAAGAGACCACTGTTGTTGTCTGGTGTTTTTCTTCTATTATACAACACAATAAAGAACAATCTAGACATCAAACTGATGGTCGTCTACGTGATCAGCAACAACGGCAAAGACCACGAATAGGACTACAACAATAACAGCAGCAACAACAACAACAACATCAAAGACCACGAAGAGGACTACAAAACTAGCAACAACAACAATAAAAATGACAACAACAAAAATAACAATAATAATATCAACAACAAAGACTACGAAGAGGACTATAATAATAGCAACAACAACAATAAAAATAGCAACAATAATAACAACAAAAATAATAATAATAACAACAAAGGCCACGAAGAGGACTATAATAATAGCAACAACCAAAATAACAATAACAACAATAAAGACCACGACGAGGACTACAATAATAGCAACAACAACAATCAAAATAGCAACAACAATAACAACAAAAATATTAATAACAACAATAAAGACGACGAGAACTACAATAATAGCAACAATAATAACAACAACAATAACAATAACAGTTACTACTACTACTACTACTACTACAACTACTACTGCCACCACCTGTACTATACCTACACTACTACTACTAGTACTACTATCACGACTTCTACTATTGTTGTTGTTGTTATTGCTGCTGCAGCAGAAAGTAAGCCGATTTCATCCATTAAAGTTACAGAAGCGATGACTTTAATTAATATTACGATTATCAGTAACATAAATAACGGCTTCAATAACTCGTCACATAAAACAACAACAATAACGACAACGATAACAACAATTGGACGTTGTCCTGTTGTTTTGTGTTTACACGACCGCGAGTAAATCGGACAGCAATATCGCTTCAGCAAGGGAGTGTTCAGCAACGAGCCCACGATGGCATCACAATCGCAAAACAACAACACGGAACAACGGTTAGAAAGGCCGAGAAAAGTTGGAGCAATTACTGGGAGAGACTTGAAGATGTACGATATTGTCATTAGCAGCAGGTTAACAAGGTGTGTTGATGGTTTTCTGGTAAAGTTCGACAACGTTTGTGCGTGTGTGTGCGTCTCTCTCTCTCCCTCCCCCTCCCTCCCTCTCTCTCTCTCTCTCTCTATATATATATATATATATATCTGAGTACAACTCGAGCCGTAGTTCGTTCAAGGTACGTTTCCAGTGTGCTGCCTGAGAGTATGAATCCAGTCCAGACTACGAACTGCGGATTGGATTAAAAACAAATTCTGACAATAAATGCCTACGCGGATGGCTTATTTAAGTTGATTGTTACCATGCATACGTAAAATATACGAGGAATGAATTGTTTGGCGCTTTGTTGCGAAATCCACATCTAACCTCATTGCAAGTGATCCATCTTGCAGGACTTTTAACATCGTTGTATCAGAAATATACTATCGAGGCGATGTTTCTCCGTCAATATTGGTGGTGTTGCTGCTGAAGTAAACGGTAGCATTTCGTTATTTCCTTGCTATATATATATATATATATATATATATATATATATATATATATATATAGAGATATAAGAGAGAGAGAGAGAGAGAGAGACAGAGTAGACCTTATTTTCCTGTATTTACCGTCGTCAGTAAATAGTTTATCCGATACTCTACTGTAGGAAACATTCGACACAATCAATCTTCTTCGTCGGTCTTCTCTCATGAATCAGTGGATTGCGCACAGCGCCGCTGACCTCCAACTTTGAGTTCGAGTCCTAGTGCTGCCTGTGTGCGCTTCATCTGAACACCTCATTTTCTTTGCGGAGTAGCTTCCATGGACATATGTTACCAACTCGGCCATAGCTACAACGAAATCACTCACTCACTCACTCACTCACTCACTCACTCACTCACTCACTCACTCACTCACTCACTCACTCACTCACTCACTCACTCACTCACTCACTCACTCACTCACTCACTCCACTCACTCACTCACTCACTCACTCACTCACTCACTCACTCACCTATCCAATCAATAAATAAAACAATCAATTAATCAATCAATCAATAAATCAACCATACCTACATACATACATGTAATACCTGAATCTGTAGGACCTTAACTTATGTAATCGCCACGCGTCCTAGGTGTGAACATTGTACAGATTAATTAAAATTCACTAGGCGATCTTCTTCATTATCAGTGTATACAGTCCTGGTGACTGAGCTACAACTTGTCACCAAAATCATAACCTCCTTATTTGACGTACTCATAAACCGGAATCGAATATTGAAGTTTTTATTCTTAAAGATATATTAATAAGACTATTTGTTCGCGGGGTTGTCGTTTTGCGGCCGACGAAGCTCAACGACGAAGCTCGAGAGCGAGGAGGCTGACTTCTGGAATCATAACGTTCTTTAGCCATTACGTCGAGTAATAATAAAAATCTGTACGCCATCAGAGATGCAGGAAATCTCTGAAATAACATCACATCACCAATTTGATCAACAGCGCTTTACTGTCGGTCTTTCTGAAAACATAATTCTAACTGAATGGAAAAGAAAAGTTTAGATTTCTGATGTTCATTTGAAATTAATATATATATATATATATATATATATATATATATATATATATATATATATATATATATACTTAAAAACAGGACACAATCTTCATTTTGGCAATCAGTTTTGTAAGTCTGTAGAAAAAAAACGGATGTCTGTAACGAAATACAACTCTTCACAAGTGTTGAATCGATGAAGTGTTATTAAATATACATATTATTGTTATTATTATTGTAAGTGATACACGCGAGCCACGCTCAATGTATATTGTATATTTTACTAAAAATGGTTAATTAAATGATACAAATTAGCTGTTTAAAAGTGGAACTTATTGATAACTGATATAGGTATTAAACAACAACTGTAGTAAGTAACTACGGATGCTGAAATAAGAGGTTTTAAGTATATAATATTACAACTTCATTAACAACTCGAGATCATACATATCGCCGAAAATAATAGCAGGATAATCGTAGAATTAAAGTTTGTATCTTAAAATCTTACCATCAGAATTCAACACTCAGCGTAGTAAGAGAAAAAATTTGTGATACATGTATAATACAATTGGCAATAATATTTATATCGTTAATTCCGGCAAATGTCAGCCGAAATGCGAGTTCCGGATTCATCCTAGTATCGCAGGCATGTTTCAACCGTAAGAATTATTATAGCCAGAAGGAAATTACTACAGCTTATAATGAACCCGCCTAAAACGAGGGATGATACATATTCATCCCTTACTTTTGAAATAAGGAGCCTTCATTTATCTTGCTAAAATTGGTGTCATTAACAATTTATGACAAACTAACAGCAGAGGTTTTGTCCATTCTACTTTGTCAGCTCTTCCACATTTTAAAATCCAAACGATAAACCTTTGTAACATCTATTAACATCGCATCGATCAATAAAAGCTCCTATTGGAATATACTCGTTAAGACTTCTGGATGGCTTTCATTTCGCCGAGTTGAAATCCCGCTGACGTCACACATGGAACACGGATTAGCTCCGTTTTAGGGCGGAGTAAACCGGTTCATTTTACTTTGATTATCGCTCGCTTTGATTATCGTTTCATTTGCTTTCTGCGGTGGTTAAGCGGTGTGTTGCTGCCAATTTGTGACAATTCCAACAGCATAAACCACAACATGCCTTAATTTCGAGCACGCGCGCAGTTTAGGCGTTTGTCGATCAAGTTTGTCCAGCCTGAACAAGCCGACTTCACATCACCATCGAACGACTCTCAAGCTCCATTTAGCGAGTGAGATGCAGTTCGCAGCCGAGAGTTACACAGCCTAGTCTAGATATATGACGCAATTTGGTTTAACGTACAAGAAGGCACTGGCATATGGCGCTGTGCCAACAATCCGTGTTGATTCCTCTGATAAGGGCAAGTCCGGTGTTGGATAAAAACGTACCTGCACATATGGCAATAATAACTCGAGAAGCCCTACAGGTACTGAGCGCATAGCAGCTTCCAGACTGGATGGGATATGGGCAATTAATCTTCTCCATTTGGCGGAAAGCATTGCATACAAATCCTTGGGCAGGGTTGGATCCATAATTGTTGAAAAAACATAAGAAAGTGGCACAGATACAGAATTTTACTATAGAGTTAAAAAATTTGGGATAATTTGATATAAATGACACTTTTTTTCGGCAAAATCTGTCTAAGCCACTCCCTTTTTCCTGGAGTAATGCGACCTCTCTGACAATGAGACATAGTGTTGTCATTGGATGTTAATTAAACAGAAATGGATCAAAGATTGTCGAACAGTATTAACTATGCCCCACTTCTTTATATCCCCAAATATATTTTAGTTATTCGGGGGTGTTTGTAACAAATTAATTTTTATTAATCATACAATTTACATCTAACTAGTCACTAAAATATGATGCAGTAGTTATAATTTTACTTCACAAGTTGATTAATGATTTATATATTTAATTTTGTGTTTATTACTGCAAGCAAATCATTTAGTGTTTAACACAAAAACATGTGAAAGGCAGTGAATATATCGAACTAAGAAGGGTACCAAAATGAAAGCAAATGTTTCACAGTGCATTGTATGTTCATTGATATCCACAATAAATTTGATTACATGCAATTATTTGAGTGCCTCCGTGGTCTAATTGGTAGCGCATTGGATCACAAATTACTACCACCAGAGTTCGAATCGCGGCGTGGGCATAGCTGAAGGGTGTTTCATATTTGACTTCGCTTCATTACCGTTGGAGGTCGCTCGACCCATTTAGCCTACCATGGGCAGAAAAGTGGCCATACAACATCAATCATCATCATTATATACAATTGGATATAATGCAATTGAATAATCAACAAATTGTAAGCAAGTTATTCATAAAGCAAACAGACTATAACCAGATAGGCTGATTACAATAGAAAACAGATTAATTCAGATTGAACCTATATAAATATACACGTACATGCAAGTATGTAAACAACACTAGACGTTTTGTGAGAGTTTAAATAAATGTGATAAGTGCATCATTGGTTAAAAAAAGGCAAGAAAATATTATTACTTGATGTGTGAAGACAAACTGGAAATACATTAATATTTTAATGGGTGTAAATTAGCCATTTTGCGGGCTAGTAAACTAAAAAAAATATCTTACAAACACTTTCAATTAATAATCAATGAAGTTACATTGGATTTCCAGTAACCTGTTATCTGGTTACAAATGTGGCCACATCAAATCTGTTTAATATCCATCTGGATTTGGAAATGCGTCTCTGATTTTTGTCACAACACATGATGGTATAGGTACTCTATGCTTTCTTCCAAGAATTCCCCAGGATCGTCTGACTATTTTCCCATAGGCAGTATACCTGAACATTGTGCAAAATAGCAATTCCACATCATCAATAATATTATTATCAAGATTACATTTTTTTAAAGTCTACCTGGAAATATACAATATTATTCACTCATTTTCGGCCAAATCCAGTCGTTCTTGGTACATCATGTCAGTTCCAGTAGTTAGACATCCAAACAATTTGCAGCAAAACTGGGGTGTGCTGTGATGCATGCAAGTGGGTGATCCGCAATGTTCACATCATCAAATGCCTTCATTTTATTCAAACTCTGGGGATATTCTGGATGCATATCCATCTGAACCTTTTTCCACCCGACCGATCTGTTCCCTTGATCATAAACTTTTTCCGTCCAAGGAATATGACCTAGGTATCTGGTCTGGATTTGTCGCGCCTTAGAATTAAACCGAAAATAAGCGCAATAAAAGTTCTAATTAAATTGAATTAAATTCTGGACAACACCAACTTTTAACTTATCGGTCTATTCGTGTGCAACAGTTCCATGTAGGTCTTTATAAAAGTGGAACTATAATGTAAAGAATTGAAATGCAGATTAACCTAGGCATTTTAATCTTACTTTATTCAAAAGGACTGAAAGTGAGAATTTTGTGCAATGTCACATGTGGATTATTCTGAATACTGGACTTATCACAAGATTCATCAGGTGACCATGCTCCATTTAAAGAATTATCAAAACTTTTAGAATGCTAATGTTCTTTTCGAGTATGGGCCCTAAATTCTTATTTTCCACAACAAGGTACGAGATTCTTGACCTCCAGTGCCATTGGAAATAACCAATGTCGGATCTGTTACAGACTTGATTTTACTATATACCCAGAGAGAGAACAGTTGCTAGCCATTTGCTATTCAGTTGGATCCACTCTGTGAAAATAATTAGCACGTAACTCAGTGTCAGTAGACAGCCGACCCTGAGCAGTGGGCGAGGGGAAAGAAAATGATCCATTATCGCCCTATATCTAGATCACATAACATTAGCCAATTTCTTCATACTGGATTCATGGATCTAAGCAAGCTGCTTGGCACTTTTAAGATCGAGTTCTTCTGATTCGTGATGGCTTTGACATCAAGTTGAATCTGGAGTCCAATATACGTTTAGTTCCTGCTACATGGCGGGCAAATATGAATCGACACTCTCTAGTGAATCATGAATATTTATAATTGTGGACCAATTCCAGATATTCTAGGCCGATTTTAACGCGTTACGGTCCATGGTCTTAGCTGGGGGAAAATATAAGGCTAAACTGTTGGTTGCCTTATCGATCGCATTTCGTGCTTTCTGGAGTTTGTACGCTGAGCTGTTTCCGTGTGAAATCAGTATACGGTCGTTGGCATACACCAAGATGCCTACTGATGGGGAAAGAGTGACAGTCAGGGGTAGTGCGATAAGACCATTGAAAATGGTGAGGTCATGGGGTCTAACAAGTTGCATTCATATTCGATTAATATTTATAAAATGCCATTTGAATGATGATGACTGTCCTAACGTTCGATGATAGATGAAAAAAGGGATGCGCTTCAGACACATTTAAATGCAAAATACATTACAACTACCGATTTTGGCAACAGATTATCTCCTTTCTATCAAACAATTCAACGACCCTTTCTTGGTTTACGACATTTTTCTGTGCAAAATCACATTTATCGAAATAAATAACACTTCCAACTACTGAATTGCTCATTATGCAAGCTTTTTTCATCATCCAAGCACGAGTGATTATTATTAAATAAAACGCTCTAATATAGGTACACTTTCAACTCATTCTGAAAGTAGTCCGCAAACATACAATAACAAGATGCATTCATATTCGATTATTTTTATTTATAAAATGATTGCTATTTGAATGATGATGACTGTCCTAACATTCGATGCTGGATGAAAATGGGATCCTCTTGGAGGAGAGATGATTACAAAACACGATGCAACAGTCAGCGATCATTACATGATCATCACACGATCAAATGGACACTTGGTTGCGGCGCCTCAATTTCCATGCCATTTCTACAAACACACAACACATATTTCAATGCAAACGATGATATGAGATGAAGCGATGTTCATTCACTGTGAACTTTCTCAATTCTTGGCTGCGGCCTTCTTCGTCTTGGAAGCGGTCTTCTTCGGTTTTGTTGTCTTCTTTGGTTTAGCGGCAGCCTTCTTCGGCTTGGAGACAGCCTTCTTTGGCTTGGAGGCGACCTTCTTTGGCTTTGCATCTTTAGCCTTCTTTGGTGACTTCTTTTTGGGACTCTTTGCCTTCTTCTCGCCAGCAGGCTTCTTTGCCTTCTTTGGCTTGGCTGCCTTTGGCTTCATCACCTTCTTTGCCTTGGCTGGCGACTTCTTGGCAGCCTCACCAAGACGGAAGCTTCCAGATGCACCACTTCCTTTCGACTGCTTCAGAGAACCATTCTTCACACCAGCACGGAGAGACATCTTCAGGTGTTGGTTGATCACTTTCTCGTCATGGCCAACATTGTAATTCTTGGCGATATATTTCAATATCGCTTGACGAGAGGAACCACCACGTTCCTTCAAGGCAGTCAACGCAGCTTTGATCATATCCGAATATTTTGGATGATTTGCTGGCTTCTTTGGCTTAGCGGCAGAAGCCTTCTTCTTTGGTGTATTCACATCAGACATGACGACGACGGCTGGTTTTCTTCGGATCGCTTCTTCTATCAAATGCTCAAAACGATGCTAACTAGTAGCTCTTTCCACTTTAGCCGAGAATACTGTTTAAACATTGGCGACAACTCGGCTATATAGCCAGCGCGCGGATGTAATAGTGACACCCACTCTCTACGGCGACATAGGCTGCGTTTATTTTTCTGCTCTTCGATTTGTGTGTTAGTGCACCTAATATTTATGTATTTTGCTATTCGCATCTACCTCTCAAATACCTAAAACTGTCGTCACCTTAGTCCTTATATATTCAGCTTCACAGTGCTCGATAAAACAAGTATGAAGATAATTGTGTTTAGATGAAAACCATGTATCAAAGCCGAAATTGACCACTCGAAACATGCAACACGAGTACTTAATTGCTTATAATTTTATATCCAGGAAAGGTTTATCACGTCAACACTATATTTTAGATAGAAAAATATTTCAGCGACTTTCTCGTACCTCCATATTTATTCTGTGTGCTTAAATGATCGAGTTATTAGTATTTATCCGACCAGCCATCAAACGGTCGCCAATCGGTTTTTATCTTGTTATGGTTTATAGAGACTTAGATCATTTCCGATAGCCACTCCTTCGGATCGTAATTGCCAAACTTTTATTGAACTATTACAACACTAATACAACTTTCTCACTTACAATTTGATATGGTAATAATTTAAACTAGGCAGTAATTAGGAGAAATGAGAAATTTGTATATAATGACAATCTAATCTGCAGGCGATTCAGCGTTCGTATTTTCCCTATGTGTATTTTAGCCATGTAGAATAAGGCACTGAGAATCTCGAAACGTGAATTCAAACCCTGGACGATTCTTCAGGGGACTGGAACCAGAGTGGGGAGTTTTTATGCTGAGAGATGTGTAATGTCTGGACAGTCCATAAGCCGTCAAGACAAAAAAAGCGAATCACCTACAGCCGTCTGGGAGTTAAACACCCAAGTCAGATCACGGCTATTTTGACAATTTTTATTTTAATTAACTAAGCAGCCCTATTTATAGTTGTTTTTCAGTTGCTATATATTTCTTCAAAGCAATACTATATAAACTCTATACCCCAATTGCCACTTTCTGCAAAGGTCAGTTTGTACAACGGGCAGCCGTCATGAAGCACGTGACTACTATTAAATTAAACTGATAGCTGTTAACTTATTCAAAACAAGCTATTCAATTCGACAAACCTTGATTGAACTATTTCAACACTAATACATCCTTTTCACTTACAATTCGATCTGGTAATAATTTAAACTGGTCAGTAATTAGGAGAAATGAGAAGTCAATCTAACCTGCTGGCGACACATTGTCCGTATTTTGCATATATGAATAATCTGTGTGTTTATATGTGTGTGTGTGTGTGTGTGTGTGTGTGTGTGTGCGTGTCTATGTGTGAGTGTGTGCATGCGACAAAAAATATGGATACAGAATAGATTGTATAGAATGCTATAAAAAGTATCCCAATAAAATATAGCATTATCCATAAAGCCAAATATCTGTATTTGTTCACTCAAACCTTTTCTTCTTCACTTTCTCCAGCTTCCTCTCTAGCAACACGTCATTATGTGGCCCAGTATATTTTTGGTCACGTTAGCCTTGTCCACTTTTTTTAATCAATTTGTAGGAAAAATCTTTAAAAGACGTCTACAATAGAAATATTACAATATTTTATCTTTACAATTTCACACTCACACTAAACGTCGTGCCAGCCAAATAACAATACCACGGTTTTTATCTTGTTATGGTTTATAGAGACTTAGATCATTTCCGATAGCCACTCCTTCGGATCGTAATTGCCAAACTTTTATTGAACTATTACAACACTAATACAACTTTCTCACTTACAATTTGATATGGTAATAATTTAAACTAGGCAGTAATTAGGAGAAATGAGAACTTTGTATATAATGACAATCTAACCTGCTGGCGATACAGTGTTCGTATTTTCCCTATGTGTATTTTAGCCATGTAGAATAAGGCACTGAGAATCTCGAAACGTGAATTCAAACCCTGGACGATTCTTCAGGGGACTGGAACCAGAGTGGGGAGTTTTTATGCTGAGAGATGTGTAATGTCTGGACAGTCCATAAGCCGTCAAGACAAAAAAAGCGAATCACCTACAGCCGTCTGGGAGTTAAACACCCAAGTCAGATCACGGCTATTTTGACAATTTTTATTTTAATTAACTAAGCAGCCCTATTTATAGTTGTTTTTCAGTTGCTATATATTTCTTCAAAGCAATACTATATAAACTCTATACCCCAATTGCCACTTTCTGCAAAGGTCAGTTTGTACAACGGGCAGCCGTCATGAAGCACGTGAAAATACTTTTTTAAATTTTAAAGCTGATAGTAAAACTATATGTTAACTTATTCAAAACAAGCTAATCAAATCGACAAACCTTGATTGAACTATTTCAACACTAATACATCCTTTTCACTTACAATTCGATCTGGTAATAATTTAAACTGGTCAGTAATTAGGAGAAATGAGAAGTCAATCTAACCTGCTGGCGACACATTGTCCGTATTTTGCATATATGAATAATCTGTGTGTTTATATGTGTGTGCGTGTCTATGTGTGCGTGTGTGCATGCGACAAAAAATATGGATACAGAATAGATTGTATAGAATGGTATAAAAAGGATCCCAATAAAATATAGCATTATCCATAAAGCCAAATATCTGTATTTGTTCACTCAAACCTTTTCTTCTTCACTTTCTCCAGCTTCCTCTCTAGCAACACGTCATTATGTGGCCCGGTATATTTTTGGTCACGTTAGCCTTGTCCACTTTTTTTAATCAATTTGTAGGAAAAATCTTTAAAAGACGTCTACAATAGAAATATTACAATATTTTATCTTTACAATTTCACACTCACACTAAACGTCGTGCCAGCCAAATAACAATACCACGGTTTTTATCTTGTTATGGTTTATAGAGACTTAGATCATTTCCGATAGCCACTCCTTCGGATCGTAATTGCCAAACTTTTATTGAACTATTACAACACTAATACAACTTTCTCACTTACAATTTGATATGGTAATAATTTAAACTAGGCAGTAATTAGGAGAAATGAGAACTTTGTATATAATGACAATCTAACCTGCTGGCGATACAGTGTTCGTATTTTCCCTATGTGTATTTTAGCCATGTAGAATAAGGCACTGAGAATCTCGAAACGTGAATTCAAACCCTGGACGATTCTTCAGGGGACTGGAACCAGAGTGGGGAGTTTTTATGCTGAGAGATGTGTAATATCTGGACAGTCCATAAGCCGTCAAGACAAAAAAAGCGAATCACCTACAGCCGTCTGGGAGTTAAACACCCAAGTCAGATCACGGCTATTTTGACAATTTTTATTTTAATTAACTAAGCAGCCCTATTTATAGTTGTTTTTCAGTTGCTATATATTTCTTCAAAGCAATACTATATAAACTCTATACCCCAATTGCCACTTTCTGCAAAGGTCAGTTTGTACAACGGGCAGCCGTCATGAAGCACGTGACTACTATTAAATTAAACTGATAGCTGTTAACTTATTCAAAACAAGCTATTCAACTCGACAAACCTTGATTGAACTATTTCAACACTAATACATCCTTTTCACTTACAATTCGATCTGGTAATAATTTAAACTGGTCAGTAATTAGGAGAAATGAGACCGTTGTATATAAAGTCAATCTAACCTGCTGGCGACACATTGTCCGTATTTTGCATATATGAATAATCTGTGTGTTTATATGTGTGTGTGCGTGTCTATGTGTGCGTGTGTGCATGCGACAAAAAATATGGATACAGAATAGATTGTATAGAATGCTATAAAAAGGATCCCAATAAAATATAGCATTATCCATAAAGCCAAATATCTGTATTTGTTCACTCAAACCTTTTCTTCTTCACTTTCTCCAGCTTCCTCTCTAGCAACACGTCATTATGTGGCCCGGTATATTTTTGGTCACGTTAGCCTTGTCCACTTTTTTTAATCAATTTGTAGGAAAAATCTTTAAAAGACGTC
>JAODUP010000797.1:310000-323586 GCA_025642065.1 Paralvinella palmiformis | reverse complement strand
GCATAAGAATGATTCATATATCAATTCCATTCTGGAAACTGTCGAGAATGGAAATAATCGTTTAACTGATTCCCATATATGCGTAAATAGCTATTTACCTATGTATATATAATAACACATACAAACCTGCACATAATTCAAGGAGGATATGTCAGAATATATTGAGATATGAAAAGTAATACTTTATAATTCTAATGTGAATCTTGATCATTTGCAACACAATGTTTATCGTAAGTATTATTTAGTTAAATGCATATTTTTATATATGATTATAAATATGTATATATATTTTCATAATATATATTGATCACATGATAAATATGTTTAGTAAATGCATATTATACACTTATTATTTATAAATAAAGTTTGCGCTAACCTGCAAGTTTCATATCTGTATTTTGCTATGTTTTACTGTATTTTACTATCTGTACATATGTTCATTCACTATATGTAATTTGGGGTGCTCAAAACGAAATCACAAAACAAAATTAGCATTCAAAATATGTAGAAAATATACATGCATTAAAATCCATTCAGGTATTCAGCTTCAAATTCGATAAACATAAAAAATAACGTTATTTTCTATGTCGTCTTTTCAAATGACCTATATTATACAACTCCATAGACCTGAAAGAAAACTAGACTGAACACGGCCGCCGATTTGATAGCAAACAGGTCCCAACTTCCGGTCGTGGAAAAAAGGAACGCAGACTGCAACATTGGCTTATAAACTTGGTGAATAGCTGTTAAAGCGGCGTTTTTTTGCGGGAAATTAAACTTAATTATTATTATTATATTTAGCCTGTTAGACAACCCCCGACCTATTTTTAGCGTTTGATCCCAACTAAACTAGATCTACGGACTTGCTTAAATGTAATTAACATTTACATATTTCATGGCATTTAATAGGACAGGAGTAATACAGATTCTCTGCACACACAAAATTATAATGCACACATCACAATAAATGTCCGTATTCGTAGGTTCAAAACTCGAACCGTAGCCGCTTCAACGTTGCTTTTTTCCCCTAACAGAAGTCAGCGCTGTTTGGTCATGGCACCCCAATCAAATTCAATGAATTTAGGACAATGTACAACTCTGTTCAAAACACTAAAAAGGGTTGAGTATAACCTCTTACTATCAGGCCACTGATATAATGATATCTGAAATAGTTCTTGTTTCCAAAATAATCATAGTGAAGCTGTTGTAGTGTAATATCGAGGTCGTGTTCCGTTTCAGGTAAGATCAAATGGAAAACCCTCATTGCAAGTTAATAGGGCACATTCTTCTTTGGCTAGTCTGACAAATGTTTCTGTCTAAAACGCCATACATCTTCTACACCATCGTTCCATCTTCATATTTTAGTATCAAAAGGATTACATTTGGTTTTTCTTACAGGACTGGGTTCGTTATGTTTGGACATGCACGTCGTCGTCAATTATGTAGCTGATAGTACTAAGTACCTCGATAAAACGCTTCAAATACTAAAACACGACGGAAGATTATAATGTGAGCCATAAAAGTGCCTCTTGGGATTCTAGAAAAGGCAAGAGTCTCTAGGGGGGTGGGGGTGGGCTACAACATACAAAACGTGTTCATAACAGCAAGAGTGACGGTAATAACAATAAGAAACAAAATTACTAACAATTTTCTTACCAATAGAAGAACACAATCCAGTATTCTCGGTGTAGGTCTTCCACCCATCAAGTTGACTTTCTCAGAGCATCCTGACTAAGTTTCAATACTTGTTACTTCCGCCGAGAAAAAGTATTAAAGCCGAGTCATTGTACTTGTAGATCATAGTAACTCAGATGCTACAATGCTAAAGTCCAATATATGATGTCTTAGTTTGAAATATATAAATAACTGCTTAATCTTCCCGTGTTCAATGGCTCCTTCTAGCTGATGTGTTCAACTTTGGATTATTGTTTGGGTTATGCGAAAGGAGAGCATTTCCCCTCTTAAAACATCTTTAAGTAGATTTGCTGCAATAACATTGGAAACAGCATTCGATTGGAACAATTATTGGTACCTCCAAAGCTAATGAGATGAAGTGAAAGATGAAACATCCTTCTGGCATAGCCCGGCGGGGGTTAATTTTATTCACATTAACAGTTCAAATTTAATTAAAATGTAGTTAATTAGTGCGTATGTTTACAGGATTATGGCATGCTAACAATAACATATTTGTTATTTCAGTATCATGTTATATTTCCAAGTATTTACAACACACACAAAAATAAGGAGTCATCGCTTTGCAGACTTTTGGAAAATACAATTTGTTTACATCGTCTGAATATCTGCAGGACACCTCTCTAAAAATAGTTACCAATTTGATTCCGATACTCAATATCATGTTCTGGCATTATCTACTTGATAAGAGATCTTTCTTGATAAGGCTAGATGAAGAAAACTGCTTAATCAACATATTGTGTTAATGTTACTTTGAAATCTTATTCTTATTGTTCTATGACTTCTCGCGAAACTGTTTATATCTAACCACAGTTTCCTCTCTTATACCATAACTTAATTAAAACACTAACTTATACCTATATAGTTGTCTATGCCTTTCTATTTATCATTATCTTGCACATCTATTAAGTTATATTTTGTTCTGAATCAAATAACATGTAATGCAACATGTCATATACAGTAGGTGATGGTAATGTAAATAAACACTAAACGAGATTCATTATGTGCCATTGCTCGATATCTGAGACATCACCCCGCACTCATTTACTCACTCACTCACTTACCCAATTATTGTCTTATTCAGGCACTCACCCATCCGACGACTTAATCATCCAACCACCACCATTCACTCATTCACTCTTTCATTCACTAAATTATTTACATACTCACTCATATGCTATTGTGAAATCCCGTCTACAAATTAATCATCTAACGTCCATTGCATTTTTCAAGATGGCAGTATTTAACAATGTTCGAAGCAAAATTGCTAATATAATACACACACACACACACAATATATATATATATATATATATATATATATATATATATATATATATATATATATATAAATTATCCTGAATTTATATGACAAATATCTGAGCTTTAATTGGCAAGATTTATTATTAAGTAATTCTGCATTATGTGGACAATTTTATATTCCAGAATGGTTAGCATGATTAGCAACAGTGGAGATAGTAGACTTTAAAGCAGAAACCATTCTTCTTGATTGCTCACCAATCCTGTTGTTGTCTCTTTTTAAATAACAGCATGCTAATAGCAGATAAACATGAAAGGCAGACACACATACAAACATATAGAAAGACGGAGAGGCTTGACAAGGAACACATTCCCCCCTTGCCACGAACCCACACATACTAGTATACGGCACAGATAAATAACTTAAATATGACCTTATTTCCTGATGTGTTTCATGTTTCATCAGATAGTGGTACTCATGGTAGAGGTAACTGGGTTGTTTTCTTTCAAAAACGTCCTCCTAACATCACTAGCTGTTTCTAGTTATCTGATATACAAATTGTTGGTTAGCTTCACATATTGTTATTGGTTTTCAAAAGAAACCTAATATATATTTTATTATAATTCATTTAATAAAAAAAAATGTTTCACGAAGAGTACATTTGTTCAATTATTACCAAAACATTAATATCATCTTTAATTGTCATTCACCAAGTGATATTTCTAACTTCATTGCAGACACTGTCTGACGGGATCGTTATACTTGCTAGAGTACGGAGTGTTATGTATTATGAGTGATGAAAGAGACGACTCAGTAGATGAAGATCTTGAACGACTTCTTGTTTTTGCTGTTAGATTTCCTTTTTAGAGTAGATAAAGTTAGTCTTATTCGAGATGTTTTTGCTGAATAAAACTAATTCCTAGCATTCTGTTTTCCAGTTGTTATGATGCTCATCACGAAAAATACGATGATATCGATGATGATGATGATGATGATGATGAATATAATTTATTGTTCACTATTCCTCTGAGAACTTGGAGTCGTATCAATAACTGATGTAGTATTCCCAAATTTGGGTTAGAAAAATAACTAATACATGGGGGGGGATGTTTATTTTTCTTAACATATATATATATATATATATATATATATATATATATATATATATATATATATATATATATATAAAATGGATAAACTGTGGAGTCAACAGGAAGCAATATACTAGCAATAATTAATTATCCACACAATATATAACAAATCAGAGATGTTCTAGCTGTTAATTTACCTGAACTACGTGGGACCTTAGCTATATTCCCAAATAAATGAGACTTTAACTCAAATCGAGTTCAATGAAATTGCTAATATATGTACAATAATAAGGCGATGATTGAGACTATATACGATTATCATATTTATATAATAACTCACCGCCAATGTTACCTGTTTATTTATTTTATTTTTACGGTACTACATTATTTTATGCCGTTTATACGCTAGTCGTGTGTTATAGATGTCGACATATGCTAAAAGCTCCATTCCCCGTATCTGGTTCACCTCTAGATCTCCAACCTGACGTGTCTTATCATCAATGGAAGTAATGTGTAGAGCTATCTCAGTAAATTCGAACCGGCGCATAATATAACACAACTCATTATACAAATACCATTACACGCCTTCCGAAGAGTATCTTATGGACAAGTGTATTTTCCTTGTATTTCCATAATAAACGGATGATTAATGTTTTATTTTAAAAAAAGGTTGCAATACAAACAGAACCGATCATATTAATGACAACGGTAGATGAGATGTGATTATTTTTGTGGTGATTTTGTTTGGTGATTCGTGTTAACAAAGTAAAATATCACACCAGTTAACATAAATTAACAAACAATAACAACAATAACAACGTCCGCAATATAAATAACAACATATTTGCGTCATAGAACTTGGATGACGAATTGAAATACTATATAATCTAATTTATTATGATTTGTCTACTCATTCATACATCCATAAACGTTGGCTTGAAGGATATTAAATTTTTAATTTATTATTCGTAGCCAGATTCTGTATACAACATCATATCACTAGAATAAATTAGTGGATATAACCTGTAGGGCATGTCATATTTCATTGTTCGTCTACATCAGGAACTCTGTGCATGTAATATTAATCTCTTCACCTCGTTTACTCGATGCCTCAGTGTTGCTGTTAATCAGACAACTTTTAAGGTGATGATTGATATTTTACGGCCATTTTTATGCACATGGTAGGCTAAATGGGCAACTCTTATGGTAGAAATATTTCCAAAATAATCCGGAATTTTGGTATTCTGCACCATCGAGCTCAATTCATATTGCGGTCTCTTTAATTCATATGATATTTTACCTAGTTACCATATGCATTATCGTCCCAACTGTAGAATACTTCAGACGTACATCAAGATCAAACTATGTTCTCGTATGGAAACCAACGCACATGGATTTGTGTAAATTAGAAAGATATTGAATGTCGCATTCAATTAATTAACTTTCTTCTTGTATTGTTGTCAAGCTAACTGTAACAGTGTTAGGTAGTATGATCCAGCTGTTTCCTTAAACAATGAGCCCGACTGTTATCTTATCAAAAAACATTGAGCTCTACACTAAAAGACCTTTAAACAGCAACGCAATAACTGATTTTGTCTGGGCGTAAACATAAGTTTAGCATTAGAAGATGATTTCGTTGAAATGAAAAGAATGAGTGGCATTATAGTATCGATAAGAATTATAACATTACAATGATCGTGCTTATAATACACATACCATTAGTGCTTTCTGAACTGAATGTAAATATTTATCTCGTAAAATTCAGAAGTGTTATTTTTACTTTGTTAATTTGAGAGTAATAATAATAATATATATGTATATATATATATATATATATATATATATATATATATATATTTTATATTATGTACAACTACACTAGTAATAATAATAATAATGCTATTACCACTTCTTCTACTACTATTACTGCTACTGCTACTACTACTACTACATACTACTACTACTACTACTAATAATAATAATAATAATAATAATAATAATAATGCTATTACCACATCTTCTGCTACTATTACTACTACCTCTACTACTGCTACTGCTGCTACTACTACTACTACTACTACTACTACTACTAATAATAATAATAATAATAATAATCTTATGTTAGATGAAGGTTTTACAAAAAAATAAAACTAATTCCTAGCATTCTGTTTTCCAGTTGTTATGATGCTTATCACGAAAAATACGATGATATCGATGATGATGATGATGATGATGATGATGATGATGATGCTAATGAATCTGCATCATTGTTCACTATTCCTCTGAGAGCTTGGAGTCGTATCAATAGCTGATGTAGTATTCCAATTGGTATCAGACCCAAAATAACTAATATCATGCCTGGGGATGTTTCATTCTTTACTTAACATATATATATTTTATAATATATATATATATATATATATATATATATATATAATGGATAAACTGTCAGCAACAGGAAGCAATATACTAGCAATAATTAATTATCCACACAATATATAACAAATCAGAGATGTTCTAGCTGTTAATTTACCTGAACTACGTGGGACCTTAGCTATATTCCCAAATAAATGAGACTTTAAATCAAATCGAGTTCAATGAAATTGCTAATATATGTACAATAATAAGGCGATGATTAAGACTATATACGATTATCATATTTATATAATAACTCACCGCCAATGTTACCTGTTTATTTTTTTATTTTTACGGTACTACATTATTTTATGCCGTGTATACGCTAGTTGTGTGTTATAGATGTCGACAAATGCTAAAAGCTCCATTCCCCGTATCTGATTCACCTCTAGATCTCCAACCTGACGTATCTTATCAGCAATGGGAGTAATGTGTAGAGCTATCTCAGTAAATTCCAACCCGCGTATAATATAACACAACTCATTATACAAATACCATTACACGCCTTCCGAAGAGTATCTTATGGACAAGTGTATTTTCCTTGTATTTCCATAATAAACGGATGATTAATGTTTTATTTTAAAAAAAGGTTGCAATACAAACAGAACCGATCATATTAATGACAACGGTAGATGAGATGTGATTATTTTTGTGGTGATTTTGTTTGGTGATTCGTGTTAACAAAGTAAAATCATCACACCAATTAACATAAATTAACAAACAATAACAGCAATAACAACGTCCGCAATATAAATAACAACATATTTGCGTCATATAACTTGGATGACGAATTGAAATACTATATAATCTAATTTATTATGATTTGTCTACTCATTCATACATCCATAAACGTTTTCTTGAAGGATATTAATTATTGCAGCTTATATAGGAACTATTCGTAGCCAGATTTTGTATACAACATCATATCACTAGAATGAATTAGTGGATATGAACCTGTAGGGCATGTCATATGTCATTGTTCGTCTACATCAGGAACTCTGTGCATGTAATATTAATCTCTTCACCTCGTTTACTCGATGTCTCAGTGTTGCTGTTATTCAGACAACTTTTAAGGTGATGATTGATATTTTACGGCCATTTTTATGCACATGGTAAGCTAAATGGGCAACTCTTATGGTAGAAATATTTCCAAAATAATCCGGAATTTTGGTATTCTGCACCATCTAGCTCAATTCATATTGCGGTCTCTTTAATTCATATGATATTTTACCTAGTTACCATATGCATTATCGTCCCAACTGTAGAATACTTCAGACGTACATCAAGATCAAACTATGTTCTCGTATGGAAACCAACGCACATGGATTTGTGTACATTAGAAAGATATTGAATACCGCATTCAATTAATTAACTTTCTTCTTGTATTGTTGTCAAGCTAAGTGTAACAGTGTTAGGTAGTATGATCCAGCTGTTTCCTTAAACAATGAGCCCGACTGTTATCTTATCAAAAAACATTGAGCTCTACACTAAAAGTCTTTTAAACAGCAACGCAATAATTGATTTTGTCTGTGCGTAAACATAAGTTTAGCATTAGAAGATGATTTCGTTGAAATGAAAAGAATGAGTGGCATTATAGTAGTGTCGATAAGAATTATAACATTACAATGATCGTGCTTATAATACACATACCATTAGTGCTTTCTGAACTGAATGTAAATATTAATCTCGTAAAATTAAGAAGTGTTATTTTTACTTTGTTAATTTCGAGTATAATATAATATATATTATATATATATTATATATATATATATATATATATATATATATATATATATATATATATATATATATATATATTATTGTACAACTACTACTACTACTACTACTAATAATAATAATAATGCTATTACCACTTCTTCTACTACTATTACTGCTACTACTACTACTACTACTACTACTACTACTACTACTATTATTACTACTACTACTACTACTACTACTACTACTACTACTAATAATAATAATAATAATAATAATAATAATTTACCACCTTTTCTACTACTATTACTACTACCTCTACTACTGCTGCTGCTAGACACTACTACTACTACTAATAATAATGTTATGTTAGATGAAGGTTTTATAAATTATAAACTAAAATAAGACGCCACCCTACCTAAAAGTCACATCACATCAACGTCAATTTGTCTCTCCAGAGAACAACAAGGTATTATTATTCCAATTGCCATCGCAACAGACAATGCCTTCTTCCAGATAGTGTTTGTTTGATAATGACTTCGTGGTATGGAGCTATAGAATGGCACGACATCATCAATTCACCGGATAGTATTCAGAGTTTAGCAGATATGTAATGGAGCGTGCGTTGTCTAGAAATGTCGATCATTCTTGGTTCAGGAATTTAATTATGGATTTCGATTTGTGATGCTCATATCGCAGTATTTATGGACATTGAATAACATTTATTTCCAGATTGTTCACTTATAACGAGCGGTTGATACTACCCCCTGCCCTGCTCTCCAGTCACTGCGAGGGGAGCAGTAGGGAAATGTTGCACTTTATGAGTCATTTAATCCTATGCGACTAGAGTAATCACGATTTTCACACAAAGTACAACACGCACTTAACCTCCGCCAGATCAACGGATCTCTCTCCTGTAAGTAATCCTCGTCATTCCCATCCTTTATTGCGAACAGAACTTTTCCATAATTTCCAATAAGAACAAACAACGGCAAATGTAACAACAAAAACACTAATTTCGGCTTTCGTTGGTGAACCGAATAGAAAGTGTAAACCATTTGATTAGTTCGGTACGAGCCCGTTTAGGGCGTTTGCATATACTATTTGGCGCACAATATACACAAATATAACATTAAAACAGCAATATGGTCGTCCGTTAATGAAGACCTAGCTTGGGTACAATGTCAGGGAAACATTATCGATTAAAAAATAATTATGTTAGATAATTAGTTTTGTTCCAGGGTATGCGAGGTGTTCGAGTAATCGTGATATATGCCTAAATTTCCATTATCCTTAAATTAATATTGCTGCCTACATAAGCTTGCTTTCAATTATTATTTGCTGAAGAAGCCTTGTTTTCTTTGGTAGTAGAAATCCGAACCATGACTTGAAGTTAAGAAAAAAGAATTATCGTGAACTTAAACATCAGCCTGTTTTTATGCCGTTCTTTGTATCAAACTCAGTATATCATACAATTTTCAAGTACATATCCATGGAAAAGGCACGTAATAAAGACTCCATATATATATGACACCTATTAGATCTTATCCAAAGACAGTGTGAAATCCTTTTGTGTTGATGTCAATTAATAAAGCCAAGTAACTTTCTGAGTGACTAACTCTACCAGGAAGGCTGCCTACGTATCTCAACCATTTTAATAGCCATTTTATTTCAGGAGTATCTCTTCGTCATAACATTTCGATATCGAATATTAATAATAATCATTTTAGCCTGTTTACGATGCCCTCTTACCTGGAACCGCTTAAGTAATATTTGTGTAATATAATAAATGAGACTATTTCATCCTTTCCTAAAAACCCTTCTTTCCATATGAACTAGCTATAAACATGAGTCAGAAAGTATCAAATTTCATATTTATGATTCTGGAGTTAAAAAATAATATTTAAAAACTAGTCCGCCTTTATTTGTCATCCAAATGAGCAATGACTTCTTAATTTTCATCAACATTGTATCCAAACAAACACACACACAACACACACATATACACACATACACACACACACACACACACATATATATATATATATATATATATATATATATATATATATATATATATATATATATATATATATATATATATATATATATATATTCCATAATTTACGAATTGTTATCTTTTTTCTACCTCTTCTGAAATTAGCATCGATGCAATTAACCTTAACCATTAGAGAAGTCATAATATTTAAAAGTAATTTAAAACTTGTTTTCCTGATAAAGGTTTCCATTAAACTTTGCTTGTGGCTGACAAATAAATATCTTCATAATTCACGATTACTATAATTTAGAACTAAGTTCTTTGTAACCATTGAAGACATAATAATACCTTATTGTTTTAATTGTGCTTATCCACACACACACACTATATATATATATATATATATATATATATATATATATATATATATATATATATATATATATATATATATAGAGAGAGAGAGAGAGAGAGAGAGAGAGAGTGGGGGAAGTGGAGAGAAAGGAGTGGTACAATCTGATTCCATGCTATGCAAGTGTATAAATAAGTGTCAGTTACAGCAGATACGTTTTGTAGAATAAAATTATGTGTCTTAATTTATTCGAGATAGTGATTAACTGATTAGCCACAAAATCCTCGATTTGCGAGGCATTATTGTAGCAGTACAACCTCTAGGTATATTACCTTTTTGCATAACATGGACACGGTAAATAATAAAGACTACCAAAGTCTATAACAATAGTGTCAAACAATTTAGAATCGTTCTTTGGGGGAGGGAGGGCGGTCTAATGCGATAACAGTGTTATCAGTCGTGTTTCAATGCATCGTAAATAAACTTATTTTAACTTCAGTCAGCTGCTTTATATCAGATCACACCGAGGCTAAGCAGGTCAATAAATCGTTTAGCGATCTGCAAAGAAGTTAAAGGTCATAAAGTGGCTCTTTAATATGGACTTGGTTAATACAAATGTTATTTGCGTGTATTATTTCCCTCGGATAACAACTTCGCGAGAGTATTATTAATACCAGGGCATGGAATACCCAAGTCGAGCTCTCATGATACTCTTTCAGATACAGATACAATCAATATACTTAAATGTAGAGAAGCATCAATCAATATCCAGCTCAATATAATCAGATGCAGATCGGTATCTGGCTCTGTAAACTCAATAAATGACTAATATCGAGCTGAATTCATTCAACTTTGACTCAGTATCTGGTTTACTTTACCCAGTTGTAGACCAGCAATCAACTCGTTTTACCAAAACGGAAATAAGTGTCTTGTATAAGGTAGTAACGACGTATATGCAAATTGTGCAAAACGTAAAGTGCCGATGAATGTATACTACCGTTTTAGTTGAGATCCATGCTACACAATACGACAATAGATAGTTGCATCAGTTATGACGTATATATATGTTTCCTTTGTTGTTCGTATGTTCCATGGCTAACATATATCCGCAGACTAATGTTTCTAATACCATGATATCTGTGTTAATGCGCATGGGCATTTGTTTTCTTCACATATACAGAGATAACCGATATATTAACAATGTTTATTTAGTAATTAAGACAATATGTTTTCTTAATACATTTTACCACAATAATACTCATTTTCTGCCATGTTTTATTTTTTACGTTAGCCTACGGATGGGGCGATAAACTGGAGTGGTGTTGGCCACAGATCACTACCACCTGAGTTCGAATCTCGGAGCAGGCATAACTGCCGGAATGTTTCATCTTTGACTTCGCTTTATTAACTTTGGAGCTCACTCGGCCCACTTAGCCTACTATGCGCACAAAAGTGGCCGTAAAACGTAAATCAGCATCATCGTCATCACTGGAGTGGTGTGTTCTCAATAATACAGTCAATAATAAAAGTAAGTGATGACAAATGGAATTTATGTGACTGTACATCACATAGGAAAATAATAACAATACCTGATCGTGTTTGGCAATTTTATGGATAGCAAAGTTTACCAAATAATAACATATGTTAGCTTTTTCCCATTGGGGGCTGATTCATCCAGTAAGCCCGAAAACATCACAATTGACTTTACATTAGTCGCCTTATCGTCTAATAGATAATACGATACATTCAAACACGGGATATCATCACTTAATATTAATTGTCTGCAGTAGTTCAACTAATCTCCGACTTATTCAGGATATGGGGAGATGATTAAAATCTATCATTAATAATCATGGCCTAGCTCCGAAATATATTCTATATAGTACGTGTCTGTAAAACACCATTTATAACTTGAGTTATGTATTATTTATTAACCTGGTTCATCATTCATAACGTTGACATATGCGTACGCTCGTCCAGTTACCATATAAATTGTAGGTTCAAGTTTTTTCCACATTTCAATCAATTCTAAATTTATAGGCAAAGCTCATTTTCCATTTCAGAGCCTGAGTAAGCCTCATTTTAGGATAAGGCATAAAACAAAAAGTATTGGTCTACGGAATGGAATCTATTGTTTTGATATACAATGCTTCTTAATTTTCAAAACAGACCGTTCCTTCCCTAATTATATTACCGATTAGCCTTCGCAGCGTATTCCCTCCGCCATGGTGTGTCTAGTTCATTTAACTTCACATTTCTCTCGGAAACTACCGCTATGTTCTGAAGGCAAGATAACGTTACAACCTTGACCTTATATCAACCGTGTGTCAGATACTAATAGATCGCCTGTGTCGGATGGGCGAGTGCTGCACAAGACAAGAGAAGACCAAAGAAAGCCACAATAGAAGGATTTAACAGTTCATCTGTTAAGAGATATTACGAGGTTTTCTGCCTGTAATATTACAGCAGGGCATGAGTGCAATCGAGCGTCACTGTTGGAAATTGTTTATTTGAACAGGGTTTGTCTTTGACAATTAGAACAACCTTTCCTTGGCATTCTGACAATGAAGCCTTAAATCATGATAAAGATTGTGGTTTATTTAAGTCGTCAACATTAACCAGCTTACAGACACTTGTTAATATATTAAACCATCACTATGATATGCCCAATTTGATCAAGTTAACGGTACTTTAATTTTCTCTAATATGAAAGGTGTGTTTGATTAAGCAGGGCAACGTACTTGTGTGATTTTAATTTGTAACGTTACAAAACTCAAATGGTGCGTAAATGCGTTGTATGTTTTGTTATTGATAGCTGGTGTACTACAAGTTGTTAGTACTTTGTTTTTCGTAATGTACAAAAGTCCTCTTGATATCAATGATCAGCAGAATGGTGTTAAGACGATGATTGATGTTTTACAGCCACTTTTGTGCACACCGTAAGCTAAATGGGCCAGTGTAACTTGTGAGCGTTATCTTAGAAATATATTAATATGAATACACATTTCGGATCAGTATGCTGAACTGCATTCTATCATCTTAAGAAAAACACTGTTT
>JAODUP010000797.1:215000-307500 GCA_025642065.1 Paralvinella palmiformis | reverse complement strand
AGTCAATACATCACATCTAGTGGCACTATTGTGAGGTCAGTGTAATAGAGTTGTTATAACTCTTATAGACACACCAATACAATAACTATATTATACATGAACGATCACCACCTATCACTGGACTAAAGTCTTATTGAATTGTTATTTTTTTTAAATCAGTACTTTATAAATCTTGGTCAATATTTGGGTGTTGTATTACTCCAACACTGCGTTAGCTTAATTTCGCATATTAAATTTTATAACAGTTAATATTTTAACGCACATTTGCCATAATCTTATTTAGATCTGAACTATTAGTCTAAGGTTACGTGAACATTATATTTAAGAATTGCAACCTGGAATAACCTAGGAAAACAATTATAATTTTATCCTATTTTGACTATAAGTGGCTCCCTTTGTTACCTTATGCATTTTTTGTTAATAAATAACTGTGACCACGTCCAGTATTTAGTCCTTATTGTTCAACAGATGATTGGGTGCCATATTTATAATCACATATCGAAATATCATATCTATATAATAAGCATTATATTGGTAAATGAATTTAGACAACTCTTACCCTATTGCTTATTAATCTTGAATTTGAATTATTGTTTTTCCTGTAGTCATTATACAGACTCTAAATGATGTAATTACCTAAATATCAAAAAGTCAAATTTAATAATACTTCGCTTCTAGCATGATGTATTCGTATTTACCGCTCTCTGAAACAGACAGGGGTTTTTAGCCCTCTCTTTCAACTGATGGGGTTTCCACTCAATTTATCTAGGAATGTAACATAAGGTGCAAGCTAGAAACACCGTGGTCGGTGTAAATGTATTGTGGTTGATGGAAATTAACTGTGACGTCAGACATTTTCTACCCCCTTCATGTTTTTTATACATAAACATTGTAGATAAACATTCTTAAATTTAGCCATGTAAGTATTTAATCAGAGAAGGCATCATATGTATAAATATATTTCATACACAAAAGATTTATTTATGTATCATTCAGATAATAATATTGCTTTAATCTGTCGTCAAATGAGTATTCACAATGACAATCGTTCATACACAATAATAGTCACTGGCTTCACTATGGATGATCACAGGGGGACGACCTCCTAACGTTATGTTGTGTCCCCAAGATTTATTTCAAGCAGAATAATTAAATATTTTGTCTGAATTGTGATGTATTATACTATATCCAAACCAACATATTTATCACCAAATAAAACAAATGTATTCGTCTCTAATCCTCCTATTCCGGCTTTGGATGTTTTCGCAATCTGGTGACACCTCAGGTATGAACATGATCAGAACAAATTCATATATCCGGTACTTGCTAACAAACGAAAATATATGTCTTTCTATCTACCAGAACAAAATGTAGAATTGGGGCCATAGTTAGGTCTAGGAGTATCTATTCATATATATATATATATATATATATATATATATATATATATATATATATATATATATATTATATATATATATATATATGAGGGGGAGAGAGAGAGAGAGAGAGAGAGAGAGATACTTTCTTCCTGGGAAATTTAATATGTTTATATCTGTTACAAACCCAATTTAATCTGCTAAACGGCCATCCCAACATACTAATTAACTTTAGATTTTTATATCCTGACGTGTACCTGTTTCTTCTAGATAAGAACTGCTTCAAATCATTATATCCTGGAGCAGTTTATACTGAATCCACATACTAATATATGTCTGTTATCGTTGAATTTAATACAAATAGACTCAACAACACAGCATAGTTACCGGTTTATTATGCTTACTCTTGCCGTTCATATTTGTTACAACCTGCCACAAATATATATGTATAGAAATGTGACTGTTCTTTGGTTAGAGTCAAGGAATCAAATCATTTCCAAAGAAGATGATCTGAAACGATAGATGAAACATCCCTCATACAGAGCTAGCCACAGTGTCACGGTCTCCTTTTGTAGCCATGCTTAGTTTCTTCGACAATCTCAGCACGGCGCCATTGTGAGCGGTCTCATTTTTCGTGACGGGCTCATCAAAACACGCTTAGTCTGGATGGACACCGTGATTAACAAAGAACCACAGATCGGTGTTTTGTGAGAACAGATAACAGTTCTTTCGTTTCATATAATGATCTGAAAAGACATGATTGCTTAACCCGTTCACGAGATGAAAACAAACCAACAAATACGTTTTGACAATCTCAGCACGGCCTCGCCAGAACGCGTACGGCGCATGCGCAGATACAAACTCAGCGCGGTACAAACTCAGACCGGGACACCGGGTATGAACCTCGATAATATAGGTTTTAGCCAAACGCAATAATACCTTGTCCACAGAACCAGCTGCACTCAAGATTTGAACTTGTACTTTACAATATGTTATCATGGTCACATCACTCTTCACAACATATGAAATAAGCATTTCTCTATCACAATCAGTAACGTTTCCTCAATACATTAACCACACCCCCAATCTACAAACCTAACTCCAACTTTTAAGTCTGCGAACACATTATCGAGAAAACATTCGATTTAAGGTTGTTTTCTGGTTTAGAATATCTGCATTGAATAACATTGATATGGTAAAGACAAAACGCCAACAACACGTCGAATAATAAAACAAATGGTGTTGTTTTCTTGTAATCATAGTATATGTTCCGTAATGACATTATAACCATTAATGGTTAAATCAGTTCAGGACAAATACAAATTCTTCGTCATCGGTCTGTAACCACAGGAAGAGACATGATACAGTGGCTTATAACCAAATATATACATATCGAAATCAGTCTAAGATAACACGATTTGGAATTTATTTCTTGTATTTTGCTTTGTCAGTTCGGCGAACACATCATTTCAGCAAGTAAATGACAATCACCAACTGTGTTTCTCAACATTACTCCAAACCCCGCGAAAAACAGCAGCCATAGCCAAACAAGGAAGTGAACCACGATGTCGACATACCCAGTTACCTAATGAATGACTGTTGTTATCAATAATACTGAAGACCATGATCATATGTTCATCCATCATCTTTGCATCACTTATATCTGTACCTCTGTATTTTCAAAAACTCACTCAACCACAGTAGTTTATATATATATATATATATATATATATATATATATATATATATATATATATATATATATATATATATATATATATATTACATCAAAAGAATTTAAAATAAGGTTTACATAAGACTACACTTCGACATGACATAAGCGATTTGTCTCCGATGTGCACCCAGAAGGGTCATTTCTAACACAATCCCAGCCTCCTGCCTTTGTCTTCAAAAATCAATTATATAATTCACTTCTGTCTAACAGCGGCGTTGATGTGTTTACTTCGGTGACAATCTGCGTTTTATCCCGACTCTGTGTAAGCTAACGCAGATAGGATTATATTCCAACAAAGATAAACATCACAGGTACTAGTGCATCGATGATAAACAAGTATTGATTTAGTCCACTATCACCATAACGACCCGTCAACAACCTTCCCTTCGTCACAATAACCAATACCAACCATAAAGACATATCATTATGCTATGGCTACAGGCGCCACCCACTCATCCTTCTCCGGATAGAGTATCTTATTATATATGATCAATTATCATCAACCAATCATATTGCCATCTTGATTCTCTCCTCGCATTGACTTTTAAACTAATCAATTGTTCTAGAGAGAATGTTGTCCAGAGACCTGTTTGGAAAATAAACATGGACTTTATTAAAAATATAATATATATATATATATATATATATATATATATATATATATATATATATATACGAACTTCTCTAAACCGGCCTCTTAAAGGACTACTAAGGAGGACCGGTTTAAACAGTTAGCGTGTTTCTTCAAATAACATGTCCGATGTTGAGCCAATACATTCGTAATACCTTTTTGAAATCATTGTATTAATAACATTAGACAAATGTTTATGTTAAGATAAATTTTAACACTAGATACTTTATTGCAATAATTTTATTTACGGGAAGAAATCATTTCTAACACATTGTTTAGCATAGGTTTATTTTTTGGCGATGGTTTGAAAATTGTGTAAGGCTTCATATATGAATTGAATATGTCATCTTCACTGTACGCATAATCAGTTGGTTATTAAAGACTGGGCTGGGGTTTTATGAGACGTTCTTCCCGAGGGGATAAACAGGCCAGAATATACCCATCTAACGTGGTAGTCAAACTCAGACGATGTCTCGTTAATTAATGTGTATCAGCGAATTCGTGAACTGTGACTTAATATTAACAGAAATTGACTGAATTTTCAATTTGTTATCAAGACATGACAAATATTTGCTCTTTTAGGCTATAGTCTAATATTTATACTAATTAAATTGTTTCTGGTTGAAGTAATAAGGTCTATGTATTTTAAGATTTAAGTCAGTTAGCTTTTTCACTTAGCTTACTTAAAATTAAGTAATTCTTGTGTATATGACTCAATCCTGCTGAGAGTATAATATTGCCCGAGGGGAATAAATTGGCCTAGGCCCCTTTAACTCCAGGTATAGTCCGGATTGGGGGTATAATATGGCCTGGTACACCGGAACTGGATCCCTGCTCATATTGGCTCTTGTCTGATTGACATTTTTTGCCATCGATGTACTGAGCAACTAAGGCAAATTCCCAGTTGTCAGGATCATAAATCATCAGTTGGTTATCCACATCAACAGATTTTCTGGGAGACTTGGACACATTTACTGGAATGTATAACTGCTGCAACAGAAATGATCGATTATACAAAACATCGCCATTGTTTACAATGAAGATTGACCAACTGTCATGACACCTTGCCGTGTTTAACGTCATCAAGTAATGTGATAATTAGTCAAATATATCTCTATATATACAATAGACAACTGATTCTTCCAATGCTGATCATTAAATGTCGTTTTATCAGTTCGTCAACTGCATACAGCAAATGCATTTAGTGGCATATTTGGTTGAATAGCACACTTAGTAAAACTAATTCCGTGAAGAGCGTTTCTTGTTGAAGCAACCAGGCGCGATATGTCAACGATATCGGTGTGTAATTATTAGTATCGGATAGTCCACTTGTGGGTATTCGGTATGTTGAGGAACTTTATGATGTAAAACACTTAACGTCGATTTAGATAAATGAAGTTCGGCACCGCAGGGCCAATTTTAACAGGATATCGGTATTGTATATATATATATATATATATATATATATATATATATATATATATATATATATAAAGAGAGAGAGAGAGAGAGAGAGAGTATTTGTAAATAAATATGCATCAGTTATCCTTGGCATATAAGTAAAATATTAGTTACATTACTATTTTATTCTACTCTCATCAATTCTAGCAAGACACTGTTGACATTCTAATAATATACGCAATTACCAGTCGACAGGTGTTTCATAAATCAACCATTTCCAGTAATTACTCCTAATATATCTGGGATATTTACAGCTTCGCGACCAATCGCGGTGAGAACATGCTGCCTTTAACTCCTATTTACAGACATGGCTGGCTATAGTATCCCATCCTAGTTATCATAACCACCAATGTAACGTACCATTTATGTGATCGAACATTCACAAGCATGTCGGAAATGTTGTAGCTTTAATTTACAATTGCCTTACATTACGAACCTTCTTGTACAGTTTAATAAATGTTTACAGTCTCGGTTAAAGAATCCATTTCCTTGTACATAATTTATGACGACTAGAAATGCGTCAGATTAACAGAAAGTGAAAAAGGGTAAAAATAAACAGTACCTTTTGGGCTCTTTGAGATATTATAAGACGTTTAGCTGTTTATGGTACAAATTGCCAGGCTATTTAAAGGTAAGATAAATCAGCGAATATTTGCTATTATTGTTATAATGCTGATGGTAGTGATGACAATAAAAAAGGGTTACATCAACAACAACAATAATAATAATAATAATAATAATAATAATAATAATAATAATAATTGTCTTAGCACCTTAATCAATATGAGCTCCTGTAAGATGCCTAGTACTGAAGCCAGAATTGAAATATATTCTGGCGCGTATAGCACAAACACATTTTACACATAAATACATATACACGGTTGTTCACAGATATCATAAGAAGGCTAATTCAAATAAGTACGCTTAGGGAACCGTGTTTAACTATTCCTTTGCATAAAATAAATTTGATGTGATTAGGCGACTTATTTCACACTTTGGAAGCTGATGTTCGGCAACATTTCTCTCCGTACCTCGCTGTAAGGATTGGTGGCAGCCTGAAACGTTAACAAGGCTCAGATTCGATCTGTCTCAACGGTGTATATTATTTTGCGCTGTGCCACTCAGTACGTTGAATTTATAAAATCGGATATTGTATAGTGTTATCTGAACCGTGTAGTAAGCCAGTACAGCTGCAACACAATTACGATTGCGCGTTTACAGAAGTACAGCTCAATTCTACATCAGCTGTAGGATCATTTTCAAAGGCTGGGCGGCGGGACGTGATAATAACAAACTTCCATAGCGCTAATATCATCGACAAAGTTCGAGCTCAGTATAAGAAATAACAAGGCATTGGCTAAAGTGTTGCGTGTTTAATTAAGCATGTTTAATTAAAGAAATAATTAAAATAATAACATTTGTGACAGGGTGTGAATTACTTGTTCCTAATGGTTGTTATGTTATTTATTATAAGTGCTACATTTTGTGTTTATTGTTGGTTAAGAAATTTATGAATATAGAAAATAAGTAATACACTCTTCATATAAAGGTGTTGTATTAGTTTTTATAGGGCAGTATGCCTCTTATTGATTATATATATATATATATATATATATATATTATTCTTATTATCATTGTTATAATTATTTTATTATTATTATCATTATTATCGTCATTGTTGCTATTGTTGTCATCATCATTGTTTTAGCATAAGTTAAAAGTAATAGAAATAATGTTATAATTGGCATTTAATTTCTTGGGTAATTTAATGCCATCTAAAGCTTAAAAAAGCTTAAAAAATCTCCGCAATATATTCAAGTGTATAACGAGCAGTATAATGAATAATTACATATAAATTATCTCTTGAATATTTAAAATCAGTTCTAAAAACGCACCTGTTCAAGGTAGTTGTCACAGATAAATAATAGGGTTTTTACAGACACAGAATTTAGGGTATTATTATATTTCGTATTATTTGAACAGCGCATTTGAATGGCTGCTGATAGTATGGGCATTTTATTAAATATATATTATTATTATTATTATTATTATTATTATTATTCGTCATTTTACTGTCATGATGCACTTCACCTTTGTACCATGAAAACTCGTAGCTCTGATTTTTTAAGCAGTAACTTCAAGGAACGAAATAAATTAACTGCCGGAATTCAATTATTCAATTATATTTTTTTCCAAATCACAACAAATCATTTCCACCTTGCTTCACCAATAAGCCTACCAGTGTGGACTTGAACTTACACGTTTTATAGTCTTTATAGCTAATTACATCTTAGCCAAAATCCAATTTGTGGAAATACAAAATACTCTTCCGAGAAATGTGAACATTTCCGCTACTCTGTTAATCAATGGCAAATTTTCAAATTTGACATCATAGAAAATGATAATTTGTAAACAAATGTAAACAACGGGCCTACAAACAGAATGGCACATTCGACTAGAAATATAATAAATATTTGACGAACGAAAATATAAACCCAGTGAAATAGTTTTACTAGTAACAAATTGATGAGTGGAGGTTCAGATTCTTGCGCATATAGTTCTACGTTTATCCCCCCACACCCACCACCATCAGCCATATAAAACTTTCACACAAGCTAGTGGCATAAATTTGCATTGCATCTATAATATGCGAGCAATGGTGGCGAAAGCAAAGTTACTTATTATTATATAAGCAATATTACATTTGACTAACGAGTTAATCTGTCACTTTTGGCATAAGAGGATTATATTCGGTTAGAGTTAAGGGACCTGACCCTCCTTTCTGTGATTCTTTATACATATATATGTATAACATACAACATCAGCTGCAGCAGCCGTCTACAGGAGTTTGTTTTTATTTCGATTGTGACTAAGGGATTATAAAAGATTAATTTCTAGTCGGACCGTGCTCATGGGTTAGGACTATATACAATCTAAAGCCATCACTATAGTCAACAAAGATTGAAATGGTCGAACTAGATACAGATTTAACAGCTTGGTTAAACAGAGATTGTGTCTAATATCGAAAATTATTAATAGATCAACCATAAATAAGTCACCCCCCCCTATTTCTCTATATATCTATCTATCTAGTTAGCTATCTAGCTATCTATATCTCTCTCTCTCTCTCTCTCTCTCTTCTCTTCTTATATATATATATATATATATATATATATATATATATATATATATATATATATATATATATATATATATATATATATATATTATTTCATCTCTCTCTCTCTCTCTCTCTCTCTCTCTCTCTCTGCCCCTCTCTCCATCCTCTCTCTCTCTCTCTCTCATCTCTCTCTCTCTCTCTCTCTCTCTCTCTCTTTGAAGACGTGTAGAGTGTTTGTAATTTATCACATTAACATGTGTTATTGTGTTTCAGAGTTGTTACCATACAACATCTGTCCAAACATTTTAATATTTCCATAAGCAAATCTTTATTGGAAGACACCTTATGCTGTGGGAGAGATAATTTATGTAATCAGCGCCAGATGGCGTTAAATTGTGAAAGGAAACGGAAGTGGTGGGCAATATCATTTCGTATAAGGAAGTGTGTTGGTGTTGTTAAAATATATCTAAAATGTATGTGTACGCGTGTTTGTTTGTGTGTTTGCGTGCGTATGTGTGTGAGTATTTGTTTGTGTGTGTATATGTTTATTGTGTGATTTGTTCAAGTAAAGACGCAAACGTAGAGGGAATTATTAACTGTTCATTTACTGTCTTGCAAACCGGGACCGACATTGCCTGAACTCGTCTTGTCTCTTGCATTTTTGTCCATCTGTTCACTAGCTTTTCTACTTATGTGTTTATGTATTATGTATTATTATTACTACTACTACTAATATTATTATTATTATTATTATTATTATTATTTACCATTCGTGTTGTTACCTGATCCAGACTTGTTCCCACCTTTTACCTAGATGCCAATGGCTAAATCAGTGCCATAATTAACTACTTCAGGATTATACTATTCGATATATCAATTGTAATCGTATAATCCACGGTAATACATCATTAACCAACTGGGCGCCTGCGTGGTCTAGCGGTAGCGAGTTGGACAACAGATCACTACCACCCGTGTTCGAATCTCGGCGTGGGCATATCTGAAGGGTGTTTCATCTTTGACTTCGCTTCATTATCTTTGGAGGTCGCTCGGCCCATTTAGCCTACAAAAGTGGCCGTAAAACACCAATCACCATTAACCAACTAAGGCTTGATTTAGTTGCTTTATTCGAATTCGAAACCATTACTTTCTAATCCTCAACTTGCCATTGTGTTTTAAGGATAACGGGATACTTGAATAAACTTTCTGATCATAATAAAGGCTATTTGCTCCCGATTTCGATTCGTTTATAGTAGTTTGTGGATATGAATTTATTTGATCTTTTACCGTTTATATTATTCATTAAATCAATCACTGAGTCAATTTGACAATCACGCATTCAGTTATTTGGTACTCAATCAGCTTTCGATTACACAATAGACTTATGACTGAGTGGATACGATTAAATTAATTAATCAGTCAGTTAAACATTCAATAAATAAGGCAGTTAGCATACTTTCTAAGGCGCCATGTTATGTGTATGTTTACCTGTCTGTTAGCACGCATGTAAGCATGTATATATTTGTGTATGTATGTATGTATGTATGTATGTATGTATGTAGGTATGTAGGTATGTAGGTATGTTTCTATCTATTTATCTATCTATCTATGTATATATGCGTGTATGTATGTATGTATGTATGTATGTATGTATGTATGTATGTATGTATATGTATATGTATATGTATATGTATATGTATATGTATATGTATATATAGGTTAATATCTTTTTTGTTTTTTAATTTCTAAAAAGTATACGCCACGGACAGATGTTTTAAAAGAAATTTGAAAATGAGTTGGCATATTTATATTTCGAAATGTAATAGTATAGCTCCTATAAAGAAGACTTAGTCAAAATATAACAGATAAGAGGCGATTGCAGGGAATACAATTGAAAAAGAATGACAGCAAAATTACCGATGTAAAGAAATCTAATACCTTGGTATAAACAATATCTGAAACATTATCGTGTAATAAACGCAACATCATCAGAGACTTCCGATGCCAGTAGGGTGAATGCAAATATTTACAAGTAAGAAAAAGATCGGTCTCAAGGATGATGATGATGATGAATGGTGTTTTACGCCCACTTTTGTGCATATGGTAGGATAAATGGGCCGAGCGACCTCCAAAGGTAATGAAGCGAAGTCAAAGATGAAACACCCATCAGATATGCCTACGCCGAGATTCGAACTCATGTGGTGGTGATCTGTGGTCCAGCGCACTACCGTTAGACCAAAGAGGCGACCTATATCGGCCTCAAAGCAACATTTTATCGATAACCGCAGTAATGTTTAATTATAACTAAAAATTGGTCGATGTCAGTGGCTTTAAATTTTCAAATTGGAAAAGATTTTGTATGCGCTAATGCAATCTAGACATACTTAGCTCTAAACCATAATGCGCATTATATGGAACACAAATACCAGTTCTGAATGAACACATTAATTTTTGGACGTTATATTTGGCATTTATACCATAAATTATCTTGAAAACTAAATATTAAACCTTATGGATGTTATATCACATACGGTCCAAGAAATTGATAGTAAAGTTTGTTAACCTTTCAATGAGCCCTAATTCAAAATCACTCTATTGACTCCCCATTGCTCCTTAGAAAATCCACCATAAATATTTAGCTTCGTCAATTACTAATAATTTTCAAATGGAATTTACTGCCTTAATATCGCATACAGTCACGTCTCATTTGTCCGCACACTTGTATTCGCATTGAAATCGTGCATATTAACCAATCGTGCTGATGGTTGAATCAACTACCAATAATGGTTTAAGTATTCTGCTGTATTATCTTGTTTGGTAAAAATTATAGACGGGCGGGAAATACCAAGACGTAATTTGAAGCGAGCAAGCCATCCCCTTGAATAAGCGAAGCTTGTTACATGGAGTATTTTGCCAAACACCTCTGCTTTGCCAATGGCTATTTCGTTACTAAGGACACCGTTACGAGAACTCATGTCGCAATACCACACAAACGGGGCTGATTTACGTTTAATTGAAATAACATTGAGCATTGTACAAGCTCACAATATGTTGCTGAGGTGATAGTGGTTCCACTAGCCAATCATTTTACATAGATGATAAAGAAAATAATAAGGTCTCATTTTCACAGATACAAATTAGATTGAACCTAGTATATTAATTGTTCCAATAAATAAAGCTTAATAGTGTTATCACATTGATCTAATTACAACACAAAGCACAACACAATTAATAGCGACGCTCACTCTGATGAGAAAGGTGTTAATTGACCGATCGAACACATTCTTTTGTTCGGGATGAAGAGTGAAAAAACACAGATCACTAATTTGCTACAACAAGTAACGAACGACCGGATTAACGAATTCTAAATAACATGCTTATGTGCATTTCGTTCACAAGAAGCGGAAACGGAAGTATGAATAACCGAATTATCCCGGCATTTTAGCATGTGTGCGGTTCGTGCCCCTTGACATAATGTATGGACTGCGTTGCGATCGGATTGCTGGCGTTCGCTTTAAAGGAAAATGACTTTATATGTAAAGGTAAGGTTGTGAATCCAGGAATTTTACGAAATCCCTAAACCTTGCAATGAATTCGTGAAGTCTATCATTTCACAATGTTACCGTAACGTAAATAGTTTTATAAGAACTTCCAGAAAATCTTACATTTTAAGGATTTCGCATAATACCTGGTTGAACAATCTTACTGTAACATCTATAACACGCTAATGTTAATTGTCATCGCTGGTATAACAGATTTTGAAACACGATCAGTTTGACTAATATCAAGGAAAGGTTGGAGGAATATCCAGTTAGAGGATTGTAAACTAAGGAATAATGTTAAAATATAGACGATTAGGATTAGCACTAGTAGCAGTAATAGTAGTAGTAAACCAGTAGTACGAGCAATAGTAGAAGTAGTAGTAGTAGCAGTAGTAGAAGTAGTAGTAGCAGCGGCAGCAATAGGAGAAGGAGAAACGCTAAAGAGAGGCTAAATATGTCTACCTGCATCTTTTAATCCATAACGATAACGTTTCCAATGTAAACAAGGTACCCAATTGCGATTCTAGTATTGCCTCTCTATACCTGAGCACTGAATAGAAGTGTTGACGTTAAATAAATGTTTTGTCCCTCTGAATGTTTTATGTGAGGTCCCTGAAATCCTGAAATATTGGTGTGGGCATATCTGAAGCTTTTTTTCATCTTTGACTTCGCTTCATTACCCTTTTGATATCGTTCAGCCCATTTAGTCTACCATATGTACAAAAGTGGCTCTACAACATCAATCATCATCTTTGGTTTTAGTTTAGTAGTAGTAAGTTTAGTAGTAGTAGTAGTAGTTTGATTTCAGGTTATATACAATCTTAATATTACAGAGAGAGAAAATAATTAGATGTCACGGCTAATTTTGTACTGACACAAGGATTCTGACCATAATTTTACCTTATAATTAGTATTATTATTATTATTATTATTAGTAGTAGTAGTAGTAGTAGTAGTAGTAGAAGTAGTAGTAGTAGTAGTAGATGTAGTAGTAGAAGTAGTAGTAGTAGTAGTAGTTGTATTAGTAGTTGTAGTGGTAGTAGTGGCGGTCATGGTGGGAGTAGAATTTATAGCTCTAACTTATCATTGTCATTTTTCAATAAGTATAAAATATTACTAAATTGATATAACCAACGTTCTAAAAATTATATGACATAGTTAATGTAACAACGGCAGGTTAATCGGCTAACAGAGAGTAAGAGGAGACATCACATTTAAACAAGGGGAAACTTGCCTAGGTAGCTTAATTGAAAGTAAATATATTATGTCAGAATTTATTAACATCTTTTAACAAAAAGCTTTACCCAATCACTACTCTGACGGTAGTAAGGATAGCTGAAATGAAAATACAGAAATAGCTATCTAACCTTAGTCACAACATTGATATTGAGGCAAAGATTGTTTTTGTTTTGATGAAGTTCATTTCGGCATTTAAATCCGGGTAAGCTTCCACATTAAATGAAACTATCTATTTAAAGAAAGTATCTAGTGTAAATAGATCGATTTTGGACTGATGACCGAAACCAGGTTGATTTATTTACTGGCTCAGCTATCTCCCCAAATAAATGTTTTCCAATAGTTATCAGACTTCTCTGACACACAAAGTCCTTACCAGTTATGCTGAAGTTGTCTTTCATGTTACCAAAATGCCTAAGGGACAGATATTTTTATTAACATGTAAACATTATCAAACACATATATCAGCCTTCCTCTTCGTTAACTATTGTGGACTTACTTATCAAACAAATAGGTTGTCAATTTGTATCTACACACGAAAAAATTGGTATAATTACCTTAGGCATTAAAGACTACAGTATTCTATGGTATTACAATATTTAATTATCAGTAATATGAATGGGATGTTTCCTTTTGCTTATCTTCGGTCCTGATTTCTAGGCCATAAGAACAACGAATTATCGATTCTGGATATTTTACTGGTGGAGGAAACATTACATAGTACAGCAGAAACATTGGGATCCAATAGTAGATCCCGTACTGCAAAAAGTGGGGAGTCAATCAGTTAAATAATTGATGGTAAATTTTGCAAATTTAATATGTGTCATTAATAACGGAAAGGAAGTCCAATAACTAACTTCTCGGCTGGACTTTATACTAATATCTTTCTATTTATACTAATAGTTCTACTGATGATAGTTCTCTACGTACGTACTATTGCAGTAATAGTAGTTATAGTACTAGAGGTAGCTGTAGTAGTAGTATTGATAAAGACGATTATATATTAGGCAGTGGTAGTAGCAATAACACTATTGGTCAACTAATACTGCTGCTTCTTGTAACGCCATCACTATTACTGTTATTATAGTTAACTCTAATGCTATTACTATTATTACAACCAGCCATAATAGAAATTAGCATTTAAATAATCGGGGAATATTAATTAAATTTAGTATCATTATCACCATCAATATCATCATTAGTATAGTAGCAATAGAAATAGAAGCAGCAAAGGACGAAGCAAGAGTAGTAGTAAAAGTAGTTGTAGTAGTAGTTGTAGTAGTAGTAGTAGTAGTAGTAGTAGTAGTTGATGTTCATATTTCTCTTATTGATATTCCTGCTACTGCCGATTGTGCTTTTCTTCTTCCTGTCCCCATCTCTGTATGTGTCGTATTCCCTAAAAATCAGTAATAATGGATAATATTACAAATAGAACCAATAATGACGGCAGTAGCTGACAAAATGCATTACGTTATTGAATTATCTATTTATTTGTCGTGTTATAGAAAAATATTAATCTAATTATAATCGATGAATTCTAGTGATCAACGTCAAAATCGCACACCGATTATAACTCTGTTTCTTCATAACTGTTGAAGAAGGTTTAGTTCTAACCTAAAAGGAAACAGTAATATATACCTGCTAAACACAGGTACAGCCCAAGATTGAATTCAGCCATATGAAAATAATCACCAATGAGTTAGCTTATTGTTCTCATTTCGCTTGTTGAAAATGTGTGAGTTCATGCGATATGAAATTAATTGAAGGACAGAGAAAGAAACATAAGAACAACCTATCAGAAAGCAGGTTAATTCGGTTATTCTCAATGACCAACCCGATACATCTTCAAATATGCCTTGCTCTATCGCAATAAGGTTTCATTAGCAAACAGGACTCATAAGGTGGTTCTCACCTTCTTTCTTCTTCACACCACAAATGTTTGTAAATTGCAGTGTGGATGTCGGCATTGATAACCCTTATGTGTAATGGCATCATGCTAAAACCTTGTTTTATTATTGTGCGGTAATCTAATACTTATAAACGTATAAATGTGTGTGTGTCTGCCTGTTATCGCTGCAAATACAACACGGAGGACTCCAAAATATTCACTGAACTGCACTAGGGGTAACAATAATAATAAATGCCATGGGTTCATTTGACTTCATCCTAGGGTCATCATATGTTGCAATAAGAAGAACAAAATGAGGCACACATTTCCAAAGCAGATTCACATTTTAAATACATTTAAAACGGTCTCTGAATCTCCATCAGATCAATTCAATTCAATTTAAACTTTTGTTGCTCTTATTTTCGGTTAAGCGAATTTTAAGGTACGACAAAACCATACGAGATACCTAAGCCATATTCCTTAAGCGGAAAACGTTTGTGATCAAGGGAACAGACCGGTCGGGTGGAGAAGGTTATCGTGGCTATGAATACTGAAAAAGATGTTGTTTTAGCCTTTGCCTGAAACATGATACTGTTGGGGCAGAACGAACTTCGTGAGATAGAGAATTCAATAATAAAGGACCATCGTAGCTGAGACAGTCGTGAAAGTGTACTTTTGACTTGTTTACACTAGGTTTGTATACACAGGAACAACTTGTGTTGACTAGGCAGGTGTAGCGTGCCAAATGTAGACTGAAGTATGCGGGGACACTAGTATGTAGAAATTTGTAAATAATAGATACTGTTTCGAAACGTATTCGCTACCTGACGGGCAGCCAATGTAGAGATCAAAGAACAGGAGTAATATGGAATAACCTAGATGAAGGTTTGATTATGCAGGCCAAGGAATTTTGGACACATTGTAGTTTTTAAGATAGCGACAAGAAAGGAACGAACGAGAAAATTAGGGTAGTCGAGCTTGCTGCTAACTAAAGCATTTAAACACCAATACAACGTGGCTCGAGAAGGACAAATCAGAACACAAAATAGCACCTAAATTACGAGCTTTGTCCTAATAACACTACCTAATATATCAACAGGAAAAAAGGCAGCTAACTTTTCTTGTTGTGATTTGTTACCAAGCAAGATGAATTCTGTTTTATCAGTGTTTAGTTTTAGTTTATTTGATATCATCCATCTTTGGACATCTGTAAGGGATGTTTAGAGTGTCGCAATTGTAAAATTGGTTGGTATAAGATATATATATATATATATATATATATATATATATATATATATATATATATATATATATATATATATAGCTGGATGTGGTCTTATAGAAGTGGTAATTTATTGTTTTGTATGTGGAAAGTATTTTATTTAGAGGAGTTGTATACAAGGAAAACAAATTGGGCCCACAACTAATCCTTGGGGAACGCCATATATTAAGTCAGCTGGATAACACAGTACGTCACCGACTTTAACACATTAATTTGCCTTTTGACAACGAAGTGAGTATAACGTTATTTATACACACTAGAGCAGTCTCGGTTGAGTGGAGTGTCTTGTATGCAGACTGGTAGTGGTTGCCTAGGTTGTTAGAATCCAAGTGTTACTTGGGTTGCGATTCAATGGCTCTCCCAACCAGCTTAAATATGAAACAAAGGCCAGATACTAAACGGTAATGTTTAAGCTCGTCCTTGGACAATGACGTTTTTTTAAATCAGAGGAGTAACAATTGCTTGTTTCCAACTACTAGGTACAACACCCTCAGCCAAAACAAAAACAGTTTACTAATTTTGTAATGGAAGGTAGTCAGATATCGGAACATTATTTAACTAAATGGGTGGGCCAGGAGTCAAGCATGCACAATTTGTGGGAGAGGCAACACTTTGTAGAGTTGCTCTTGCGTTATGGGAGAGTAATGTTCCAACGTGGCAGGTGAGATGTCTAGCCAGTAGGATTGAAAAGACTGGTTTCTGAAACTATTATGTGTTTGCGTGATTTTTTTGGAGAAAAAGGAGCTGAACATATTTGCTGGTTTGCGATGCAAGATGCCGTTCAGTTCCTTCCACAACTCTATCGAGTAGTCCGAGTTGTTGTTAACAACATCAGTATAGAAATTGTCCTTTGCTTTGTTGATGGTAGCGTTACATTTACAGGTTTGGCGTCGCAGTTTTAATATTATGTTACCTGATTATACTTACTGCTGTAAGTCAGTTGAGTCAGTTATTGATCAGACACAGGTGGTCAACTATTTCTAAACTCAGTAGCTTTCGTGCTCATTCATAAATTGGATCGACTACATTTGTGAAATAGAACAACACTGACTATTAAGATATGTATGGATGTGGCAAGGAAGAAGATGTATTCAGTTCCACAATCCCCATCATTCCCATTATGCTGAGTTATTTGAGTTCAACAGATACCAATTTCGGATACCTCTAAGCTTTGACATGCGCATCAACAAATTCCAAGGTCAAACTTAGAAGGTACCTAAACTCCAGTTGAAATAATCATGCTTCTCTCATGGGCGATTCAATGATGGGTGTTCAAGAAGTGGAATTCTGAACAGTTTTTGTGGGAATGCAGCTAAGGTGGAAAAACTAAGTTTATTGTTTATCATGAACCCTTTATTTGAAACATGTTTCACAATTAGTTTGCCAGAAGTCAACTTGCCTTGAACGGTGTATTTGTAATAGAGAATATAAATTTATGTTTGACAAGAAAATATTTATGCACAAATATGAAGTGTGTGGGATATTTATATTTTAACCATGTGATCAGCAACTGAGTGCATTATCCTGCTAATTAATTATACATTAACAGCAACATGAACAACAGAAACTTAATCATTGAGCTGACTGACATGTTTCGGTATTTGCTGGATATTATTTTCTTATGACCTCTTTTTACTTTAAAACAAAACGATTTACAATAGAGCATAATCGTACCATAAGTCAGATTGCACGGAAATGATTAGCACCGTGGTTTAGGTATTACTATTTGACGTACTTAGAGTAATATACTAATACTGGTTGGGTAAATCAGTTTTACATTCTATTATTTAGTTTAGTACTGGCACATCCACACTGTGGAGATTTTCAAAAGTACCTATGATAAATCTACGGGTAAATCTACGGGCAAAGAACATTTTGTGCAGATGTATTTATTCACCATTACCCATTCGAAACACCTGTTAGTAGAATAGTTCGATAAACGGTCTAATTATTGCAAAATGATGTTTGGCACCTGTGAAGGTGTTATTCATCCCACATAATGATGATAAAAACTTACTATCTTAAGGAATTTTCATCTCCATTCAGACTGACGACAAAGAAATATCACATTTACCACGATATGGCCAAGACTTCATCAATAGATTTGTTTTGTAACCCCACTCTACACCGACTGACGTCATCTCATCAGAACTGTTGTCAGTTCGTCAATCATAAGTCAAAATATGATATTATTAAGTATTTATTCTGCTCCCTGATACATGGGTTTCTATATTCAAAATCATCCATTAAAAAGCTGGTGTAGTAAAGTAAACAAGAGGCTTTGCATTCCAGGACCTTTATGGGGAATTACAATTATAATAATAATAATAGTTATTATTATAATAATGTCAATCATGTCGATCATTTGGCTATGTTAACAAATATGGATTGACGGACGATTAAGTTAGGTAGGAGATATGGTTGATGTAACCTCTGTATGATATCATGTTTCCGAAACCCTTACAGTAGGATTAGAAGTACTAGTAGTAATGTTGGTGTTAAGGGTAGTAATAGTAGTAGTAGTAGTAGTAGTAGTAGTAGTAGCAGTAGTAGCAGTAGCAACAGTAGTAGTTAATTGTAGTAGCAGTAGTGGCAGTAGTAGTATACTTCTTTATGATATCATGTTCCCGAAACTGTATATAATAGCAGTAAAAGTAATGTTAGTGTCAGAGGTAGTAGAAGTACTTGCAGAAGTAGTAGTAGTAGTAGTAGAAGTAGTAGTAGTAGTAGCAGCAGTAGTAGTAGTAGTAGTAGTAGTAGTAGTAACAGTAGTGGTGGTAGTAACTATTATTATTATTATTATTATTTACATTTTGTATATATATTGTTATACTGATTGTTGCTGTTTTGAAGACTGCTCTTTCTTCAAAATGACAATAACTAATTTTATTAACAATAACAATTCTTTCTTCATCTAATCATGCTACGATAATTATTGTGTCTACTACTCAGGCTTGTGAATACTCGCGTTATTGTTCCTAAATGTTATTATTTTTAATAAATTAACACTCATAACTTTATCGTGCAAGCGGAAACTTGTCAATTAAGATAGCCAACAGTCATATTCATATCCTCCGTTACTTTATGTTGCTACTGACACATCCTCCAGAATAACTATGATTGGTAGGATTTTCCTGAGCTAATCTTATATCTTCTTTTCTCTGTGTCGTGTAACAGACGCCATAATGCCGTGTTAGAAGTGAAGATTTGGATAGCTACAGATACACGAGTAATTGATTTTTTCTGCTTACCCAAGATTTCTGTAGCTAAAATGATGTTCTCTTTCTGCTCATCCGTAATGTTTTCATCGTGACTAATCTATACAAGGTGCATCCATTTTTATGAAATCAAAACAATTGAAGTGCATTAATTCCGACCACAAATTCGCGAATAGAGCCTCTAAAATTTTAAACATGGAAATATCTTAATAATTTTCAGATAAATCGGGACAAGTCAAATTTATTAATTATAAGTGGAAGGCTCAGATCAGCCATATTTCAACCAAATTAATTCTTATATTAATATTTAATTTACTAATAAGGTACTCGATAAGCATATTTTCGTAGCTCACCAGCGGACCCAATTAAAAATAGTATTAAAATAATTCAAAAATAGATTCCATTAATCCCTGGGTTTTTAAAAAGCAAAGAGTATATTTTGATTAGTTGATATTAACATTAATAGTGTAAAGCCCATCCACTTCACTGATAACAGTAAATTTCATATTATCCCGTCATTCTCGGATAATGAAGTTCGTGAATATATAAATAAAACGTGTGTGACCACGGAACAGATGATCAAAGCCAGAAAATACAACGGCTTAGATCAATAATAAATATGTTGATACAATACGACGATTCTCTTTGTAAAAAATGTCCACCAAGTAGATGATCCGGTAACATACTCAAGATTATGGTACAAAACACCTGCTGTAGCCAATCAGATGCCCATTTATGTTTTGTGGTTGGTATATTTGGAGTTAACAAAAATGGACAGTAAGAAGGTAAGGCGAGAGAACAAGGTATTATTGGCCATTTATAAAAGGGAAATATTTGCCAAATCAGTAATCATCGCTACCTACTATAGCGAGCAGGTGTACGCATTATAAAAGTTGACTTTATCAATGATAAAGAGTATATTGAACGGTAAACGATTATGAAATAATGATGAGCCTTCTAAATATGTGTCTGATCTCCTCCGTATTTCCGTATTGCATTTCAATGTGCTAGTGAAATAGTGGAGATAATAATTAAATATTGTCCTAGAATATCATATGTTTTCTTTGTATTTGAAATGCACATAAATACGAAAATCAGGATGAAAATTTAAGCAAATTTTTAAAACAGGACATTTCAATAATAGACTCAAATTGCGAATTCATCTGGTTCTTCAATTATTGAAATTCAAAATATAAATTCACTGGAAATAACATTTATTACAATTAATGTCATACAAATATTAAATAAAATATTATATATGGCATGTTTAGTAGTAGTAGTATTAGTAGTAGTGGTAGGTGTAATATTAGTAATAGTAGAAATAGTAGTAGTAGTAGTAGTTCTTGTTATTGTTGTTCTTGTTGTTGTTATTGTTATTGTTATATTAAGTAGTGAAAAAATAGTAGTTGCGGAAATGTCCGTATCATAAATCACTTGTACAGTACTAAATTTTACTGACGAAGAACACATATCATCAAAAATAACCGATATCCTACTCTTAATGTTACTGTCAAAATACTAAAATCATCACATATATCGTACTTTTAATGTTAAAACACAAATATCATAAAAAACACACTATTTCCTATTCTTGATGTCAACACACAAATATCATTAAAACAAACTATATCTTATTGGTAAACTAGTTACTGTATTTCATTTAGTAGTTATAAAAACTGAGTTTATCTTCATGTTGTAGTTAGTCTAACACTTGTTCGTCTTGGACAACATAGCTTTAATAAACTACATAAGTCGATGCAAAGTTCTTGAGAATCACAGAATAATACCAGATTCAACATAACAGTCAGAGTCTGAGCTTTCATCTACACTTTGCCTAAGTATTTGTATTATTATCAGATGTCCGACATAAGCCGTAGATGATACCAAAGTAACATCATCAATTTAACAATGAGTTTCAATAACGTCATAACTTAAAAACTGGTGCCATTCCACCGACCTGTAATATAAGAACAAAAAGCGTGACAAATTCATTGCAATTATAATCTGGTAAGACACTCAGTAAGTACAACATCGACCTTTCGCAACACTCCTACAGTAACAAAGAAACTAATTAATTCCTTTTGGGTATTTATGGTCAAAAGAAACTTTATAAATAAGATAAAATAAATAATGGCACTACTTTCCTATAAGGAGATAGTGGAATTAACCTAGTTTTCAAGATGTCAGTCTCAGTTTTGTAAATCTTGGCACGGCTATAAGACGGACATTAATACCATTGGGGACAAAAATACTACAAATGACATGTCTAAATTTAAACATCACCAATCCCTTCTAGAAATCAGAAACCTATTATTGGTGGATGATATGTTCTACAGACCCAGCTAACACTAGAATTCCAACCTTTATCCTGGAGGTCTGAATGATGGGAATGCCCTCGCATAGATGGTCGGAAATGTTTTACAAAGTACGCCATCCAAATGTTTCTATTATTAGCGAATTCATTTATAATGTATAACTATATTTCAATGCATCAAAACAAACCAAACAACAGCAAAAATACAATGAAAATCTAAAACGAAACAAATTAACGTCCAATTGGAATTCTAACAATGTTCCTGTCTACTTAAAGTGTTATTACAACATAATCTACTTACTACCTCTAAAACGATAACCGGATCAATTAGTTACAGGTGTAACACAGCTAATGCTATTAATTATATTATTCCAGTTTCCTCTAACAACAACCATTGTAGTCCTATTAATTTTGCAAGTGTTTGTATTGGTACTAGCAGTACAAGGGTACCTATTTCTTCAGTACCAATGTATGATATAATGATGCTATTTAGACATATTCTCCATAAGAGATTTGTACATAATAAAACGATATATACCTGAATTGTAAATCAGTAAATAATTTCAGCAAATTCGAACACTGGAATTATGTCTGGGCACGAACAACAAACCAGCGAGTCCTTTTATTAGGCTGCTGCTCTACATCATTTCACTTCTATGAAAACTGTATGCCTACGGCTGTAGCAACTACTGCGATTCCATTGTGCGTAACACTTATCTCTAGACTTCATTAGAAGACATTTGAGGCAGCGCAGCAGCCCTTCAGATCCAGGTATTGGCCCATGGATTGTCACGAAATAAGAACAACTAGAACCTACACTAAATGTTACACATATTAGTGGCACAAAGAAAAAGAAGTCCAGCCTCAGCCTCGTGGACTTTGTTTGCCAATGAAACCTTATTCCAGGATAGAGACACAATTATATGTGAGGCTATATCAGGTTCGTTACACAGAATAACTGAATTAACCCGTTTTTCGACAAGTTGTTTTCGGGTGGACGGATCAATGTCTGGCTTTTCTTTCAATTATGTCCACCAAAAACTACTCAGAAATAAGTTAAGGTTATCCCGAACACAGAGTGGTTATAGCATTGCTATGCACACCGTCAGGTTGTGGTTTCGATTCCAACTAGTACCTGTGTTTGTATTACTGGAACTACAAATATCACCCACTCGCTTATCAGTCTCTGGCCAACATTTAAGTGACTTCATATATTACTCTACGTTTGTGAATGCAATTTATAATAATTTATGTCATACACGTTTTAGATTGGTATCTATGACACCTTCTTAAGATCATATTATAAACTTATCGACAACCAACGATTATAAACAAGGATTTTAACTGATACTACTGCTGCTGCTGTTGCTACAACGACAACAACAAATACAGCAACAACAAAAACAACAAGTAGTGTTATTACTATTACTACTAGTAGTACTATTATTATTACAATAACAACAACTAATACTGTTACCACTAATATTTCTACTTAGTTGTAATACCATTACTACATCTACTGCTACTACTACTACTGCGCATTACATCAACAACAAGGACAACAATAACAACTACAAAAACGACAAGTAGTGTTATTACTATTACTACAAGTAGTACTATTAGTATTACAATTCCAACAATAACAACAACTAATACTGTTACCACTAATATTTCTACTTAGTTGTAATACCATTACTACATCTACTGCTACTACTACTACTGCGCATTACATCAACAACAAAGACAACAATAACAACTACTTCTACCACTATTACTAATTCTTCTACTACTGCTACATCAGCACGAACTACTATTTATAATACTAATGCTACTGGCATAGCAAATCCTACTACCACTATAATTACTATTACTTTTACTACTCCTACTACCACTACCACTACTACTACCACTACTACTACTACACGACAAATACTATTACCACTGCTATTATTACTGCTACTGTTACTACTACTACCAACGACTATTACCAGTATTACTGCTGCTACAACAACAACTATTACTTTTGCTATTACTGCAACTGGTTGAGCAAATGTTTCTAGGTCTACTGGTAGTACTGTAACTTGCACTACTACTATAGTACTAAAACTGCTATTGCTACTACTATCAATAATACTAATACAAAATGTACATCTACGACTATTAGTACTATTTATTCAACCTAAAATATTATGACGACAATCCCAAATGTCGAGCTGTAATGATGCAGTTAGTCAGAACGTAGTACTCGTAACAGCTGGTTTCCCGGGTTCGAAGCTTCCGGAGTTGCTACGGTGTCGTGGGGCGACTAGTTCAGACATGATGTTTTATATGTTTCGGTAATGCTTTACCGTGGCAGTATGCGTTGTATGCTCCTTCTGGGATTGAGGTGCGTGCTAGATTGAAAAGGTCTGCGTCAAGGATAATAACTACGTAAAATCACACCCAGAACAACAAAGTTGACCGTGGTACTCTGTACAGCAAATATCTGTATCATTTTCTCATTCTTCAACTCCACGAAGGTTGTGTGTGTCAACCAATCACCAGATCCATCTCTCCATTGAAATACGTTATTTCTACAACAGCCGTAAAGTTAGACTGATTGTGGCGAATGAATTAAGGTGATCACTGTATTTTCGGTACCATAGAATTAAGAACATCTTGACAGCTCATATTATCACACAACTGATACATTAAGCTGTCATTAGTTGTCTGTGTGTTTCAGTAACATTATTAATGAAAAGGTTGTAAACTGTGATTTTTTCAGCTGTGCGCTTTATTATATATTACATGGACCCTTTAAAATGATGGCATTGGGGAGTTTTTTTAAATTATTAATTCTTCAGTCTGCCGGAAAACCAAACACATTTTTATTGTTGGTCTTGTTTGAAATGTTATTCCTAAATTGAACAATAATTATTTGGCTACGTTTGTGACATTCAGCAAATGCCGCCACACCATCAAGATTGTCAAATATATTAACATAATCTACATGAATTAAGAACTTATATAGTACCTTCTTGTTTGAACGATGCCCGAAATATGACTAAATATTGTACGAAATCGCACTTTTAGAATGACGAATCTCATTGAATGATTAACAGCTTAATTATAAATAACATTTTCTTAATTAGATGCTAATATTCCCCATTTTGTGATAATGATCCCTATATCTAACTGAATTCACTAAGATGTGTATCCTTGCGTGGCTATCTATGTCTTTCTGCCACGGAGCATGCGCGATCATCGACTTGACCTACTTAACATCAAAACATTCTGAAGTCATCTATAAGTATTCCTCGGTGGTTAAGCCAATTATATTACCAAAGTAAATGAACTGGATAAATTGTAACGCTCTTTAGGTCAAATATTTATCTCCGCATGTTAATTCGAATATAACAATCCGGTAACATATAAATCTATACCTCCCCCCATTCACCACATTCTTTGTTACATCCAAAATTCTCTCTCCGCAGTATTGTTGATGTTGCACTCGGACGGAAAAGGGGCGCTGCTCAACAACTGGAACGCTAGCAATAGCCAGAATGAGACATCCTAATGAAGCTCTTAAAATGTTCACCATAGTGTCCTTAAACTCTGCACCAGGAAGCAATAACCATATTCATATAGCATTATCTTCAGCACATATTCAGAAATCCTAATAATGCTTGTTCGCGTAAAATGTTAACGATATATAAGTACTAGAATTGCTTGTTAAATATATCAATCCCTATTCACTATTGAGTTATGCAAGTTAGGGTCAATATTGTAGAGCAATACCTGATGAAGGATGTATTTAGCATCTACTCCTATTCCTTTTACAGTTATTAGAACTACCACTACGTCTCCTCTAACTACTACTGCTGCTAACTCCACCCCCAGACCACCACCGCAACTACCAGAAATACAAAAACAAATAAATCAGCCACTACCACTACAATTACTACTAAAGTAATTATATATATATGTGTGTGTGTATGTGTGTGTGTGTATGTGTGTGTGTGTGTGTGTTGTGTGTGTGTGTGTGTGTGTGTGTGTGTGTGTGTGTGTGTGTGTGTGTGTGTGTGTTTAGGGTACATAGTAAGAGGCAACAGGCACAGAGCATCAACATATCTAAACATCCTTCGAAACCTACCTCCATAAATCTAAATACAACTATACATACATTAATCTAAAAATTAAATGTTCCATACCTCCACATATTGATAAATGTGTGCGTATACCTAAGCATGTGTCTGGTCTACTCATCAGCCTGTGGGAACCAGCTAATTCGCTTTTCGTACGCGACAAATATGTCACGCCCACAGGAAAGCGGCTACATGCAGGCTACGTACCAAAAGCCGAAGCACGTAAAAAACATACCATTTGATACCACAGCTCGCAACAAACAACACGTGCGTGTAGTTCAATGGTGACTTGCTACATACATATCATATCTATTTTGACACCACAGTTTACATTCAACAGTAATTTTCTGTGGTCCAAAAGAAACCTATATATAAAACATTTCCACACCTCAGATGCTCACCTCAGCTTTATTCTGGGTTCGAATAACTGAATATATCCTACCTATATGAACCATGTATCAATACACGTCCGACTGGTCTGGCGTCGAAGTTCTTCTGACCAAAATATTTGGAGTAATTAACAAATGACCTTCATCAAAGACAAAGTTAAACCCAAATTAAGTGGCCAATCAGATATCACAAGAGGACAGATTATTGGCATCAGAACAACCTAACTTAACATCTGCTCCTGTTAATAGACCCTTTCTTTTATTCAACCTCGAGTTTAAATATGTGTAATTAGGTCACGCACTGGTGTCCGACTTTAACTAGTATGTTGGCTTACAGCATAATGGACCGTGGATGTGAGAAAAATCTATTAGAACGATCAAGTTGTGAATAAATTATCTAAATGAGTATAACATCCATCTATACTGATCTAGCAAAGCTTTTTCGAACCTTCTGAAATCATTTCACTGTTAATTTGCATTAATAGCTGACCTAATGAAGGATGTTTCATTACTCATTTACTCCATTTACAGCTTTACATATAAAATTGACCTGAATTTCATCATACGTAGTCAATATACCTGTAAATCAGCAAACATTCAATCATCGTCAGAAAGAAGAGCAACTGTCTCAGCATGAAAAGTCTCCATTCTTGATTTAGTCCCCTGAAATATCGTCCAGAGTCTGGATTCACGCTTCGATATTCTCTGTGCCAGTGCTTTATTCCACATGGCTAAAATACACTGATACACATCCAGACAAACATTCATTCACTCACTCATTCAGCTGTGATATAAAGAGGAAGGTATATAGTCATATATATATATATATATATAATATATATATATATATATATATATATATATATATATATATAACTTCTAGTTCTATATCCTCGAAAAGAATCGAGCCCAGTGGCGTCCCTAGTACAGGGGTTAAGCAATCTCATAGTCAAGGCACGATGAAAAATTCCTCTACAACTGATCGGATATAGTGAAAACTTAGAGGGATAGCATATGTGAAAAGGTGAGTTTTCGAATGGTGAATGAAAGAAACTATGCTATTTGATGACTTAACTTGTTCAGGAAGTGAATTCCGAAGAGTAAGGACAGCAACTGAAAAGTACGAGTTAAAACATAAGTAGACATATATATATATATATATATATATATATATATATATATATATATATATATATATATATATATATATATTTATATTTATATTTATAGATATATAAAGATATATTGATATAAAGAACAACATAAATCTTGGAATTAGTGGCATCAGTAATACTACTACTACTACTACTACTACTAATAATAATAATAATAATAATAATAATAATAATAAAATGATAATATTAATTAAAATACATATATGGATATACAGATAAACAAACAGACAATGTAAATGCATGTAAACACACAAACACAGCCCACTAAAACACACACGAGAGCGCCGGCGCGTACACACACTCACAGAGAGAGAGAGAGAGAGAGACACATACACACAATATACATATTTTTTCAATATTCGCTCCGCTTGCTGGCAAAATTTAACGCCATCTGGTGTATATTCTAAATCCATTTACAGGGCAGTAACTTTAAAGAGTGAAACATATTACATGCATTTATATGTACCTTCATATTCATCTACGGATGCCATAAGAAAGTAACTTTTTCTGGGGGTGGAAATAGGTATTCTAACCATTACACGTGTCTACTCAACTGGTCAACAGCTGGTAGCACTATTTACACAAACGAAGTAATAAAAGGGACACAAAAGGAACAGCATTTAGCTTAAAGACACAAATGGATAGTTGACCGCAACAGCAACTGATGCTGTTACTATGGTATCAATATTGTGTCTATGTATACAACAAACGGAAGAATGGATGTCCAAGAACACCTAGCTCTAGCCAAATATATTCTTTTGTGCCAACAATGACAAAATCATTCGATAAATAAATACAACACCTTTCGTCAATAAAGCATTCACAATGATTCCATTCACTTTTGACATAATTTCTCGCTTTTACATAGGCAAATATATCAGAATAAAAGTTTGAACTATATTTAAAAGAATCTGTATCACCTGTCATAAACATTGCTACAAGCGAATTGACGTGGACGGTTAGGTAGTTCTTGTTTATCACAGTTGAATTATATTGCTGACCTGTAGACACGCAATGTTGTAATTGTGTCGCCTTTAAACAATAGATGGGGCGTGCTAGAAAAGTCCTAAAAATGTTACCATGGATATCGGGAAGACTAGTACGAGGGATATAGGTTTCAGAAAATAAATTTGGGGAATATCTGTCTATGTATTAATGATGTATTGATATCAAACCTCTTATCAGGTCGTCAAGAAAGAAGGCATATATGTTTCGTCATAGCACAGTATTAATGATATGGTAAACAAACTGATCTTTTTTACTGTGTTAATGTTTACTCGGTGTTACTGTGTTGGTGTTTACTCGGTGTTACATTCCTGCCCATTAAGCGTTTTGGTAGAGTAAAAACAACCTCTTTTCCATTCCCGATTCGGACCTTGTTTATCAAAGAAGTCTTATAAGATAACCAGTAATCAGACCTTGTTTGGAGATACGGTTAGCCATAAAAGTTGACTAATTGAATTAACCCAGTTTCGTAGATGTCGACCTTCAGCTAGAGAATCGTTTTATTTGCATTCAATCATTTTTGCCTGATTATAACACTTGTTTTCCTTCGAAATCTAAACCAAATTTATATACTGAAATTAACCTTACCAAAACGAGGAAAAAACCTTTACCCTGATATCTCTTTATCATTGATTAACTTACTATTACTATTGCCTGTTCAGTGATTGGGTAAACTAATGTTTAGATGATTGACCTGATTTCGGTGATTCGGTAAACTAATGTTTAGATGATTGACCTGATTTCGGATATATTGTGTTTACTTTCAGTTAGGCTACTCACCCAAACTTGATTTCACACTTATTGATGATAATACAAAACGTTATCATAACCACTGCTATAAAGATGATTGTTATTATTAGTCGTAGTAGTAGTAGTAGTTATTATTAAAATATCTATGACTACTACTACATCATCATCATTATCATCATAATCAACGACTACTACTTTTAACATTACTCTAATAACAATAATAATAATAATAATAATAATTATTATTATTATTATCATCATCATTGTTGTTAGCATTGTTATAATTGTTGTTGTTAATTTTACTATTATTTCTACTAGTACTGTAACTACTAATATAACGACCACAAAGTGTATTACTATTACTACTTTAACGTATCTAAATAAACACTGCATGTTAATATATACCTTTCAAGTTAAAGCCATTATCAGTCCACTGGTTTATTATGTTGTATATTTCAAATTCCTGAAAAGCCCATCTTGATGAAGAGTTGCCCCCTTAATTATTGCAAATAATATAAAGGCTCTTCTGCGAAACTGTAAGATCTGAATTATAATTAACGTCATATCAGAGAGCATTTGACCCATAGAGTCCAGCAAGATTTCACCATATTAAACCTGTTTAGTGATATGGGCTAAAACTTGCCAGCCTATCTTAGACAACATGAACATGTAGTCAGTGTATTTTGAGAGAACTGTATCCCATATTTTAAGATTAAGTGGCTGGCATTTTTATTCGGAATCATCATGGTAATACTGTATGGGTAAGTTGACAGAAACGGCTCTGATATCGTAATTTTGAGTAACCTTTAATGTTACTTAGCTTACAAAAGGTGATTTGTGTAGGAGGATAGCATAAAATATAATATGCAATCAGCGTTGAGGAATGAAAGAAATGTTGCCTACTTATTGATATTTATTACATAATGTATGTTCGATCTGATGTAGGCTACAGCTTCCTTTATGACAACTTGACCTCTTTTCCATTACGAAATAAACATGTGTACTCTCCTCATTTTGCGAACAACCCGAGTATTGTTAAATATTTTACTAATTCCTTGAGAATTCATGAAAGATCTGTAGACAACTTGATAGACAGAAACTGAGACATCATTACGCTTTTATTTTTAAAACGAAATTTGGTACTCTTATTTCCTGTACAATGCGTTAGTAACAATATCACACCGAGATGTAGGTGTTAGTATCAAAGCACCTGTTATATAACCATTAATATATATATATATATATATTTTAGCAACAACAAAAGTCGAAACCACAAAATGAAACACTACTACACACTTCTACTTTAACTCATTAGCCAACCCGATTAGAAAAAATGAAATAAGGTATATTGGAGCGAGCGTTAGTTAATTCACTAGTTACCATGGCTACCTGATTTGAATCCCGTGTGTATTTATACACCCTATTTCGTGTATGTTGTAATAGTAAACAAAAAAGGATATGACATTTGAATATTTGTTGTCTCGAAGTTTCTCCATACACACATAGTGTCTACATACTCACTTGGGGCCCCCTCCGTGGTCTAGCGGTAGCGTGTTGGATCAAAGGTCACTATCACCCGTGTTCGAATCTTGGCTTGGGCATATCTGAAGGTTGTTTCGTCTTTGACTTCGCCTCATTATCTTTGGAGGTCGCTCGGCCCATTTAGTCTACCTTGTGGACAAATGTGGCCGTAAAACATCAATCATCATCATACTCACTTGATATTCAATTATTCACTCACTCATTCACGCACTCGCTGGAAAGTGGGCAACTTATCTCTATGTGGGTGTTTAGCCCAAGATTGTCCCAGACATCGTAACAAGATTGTGGTTTGAGAGAGAGAGAATTCTGAATTAATATTTTTTAAATTACAGTCTGGCTCAGTGATACCGCAGTCCCGTAAACCGCCGAAGCAGATATAACAAGTTCTGACACAGAATCTAATATAGGAATAAACATCAATGCACATTTATGTTCATCCACGCCTAATGTAATAATCCTAAGTATATGCACTTAGGTGGGATTGGATCTAAATTAAAAGGTCTATTCGTTGAACAAAGAATTTTCAAAACAATCTAAATATACACAAACCTACACTCAATATCTATATATATATATATATATATATATATATATATATATATATATATATATATATATATATATATATATATATATACCGATAATAAGTCTTTGGTACTCGTCAGCCTGTAGGGCTCCGTGTTTAATCAGGTAACATGACGGCATCAGTGCGTTAGAGAAATTTCCAAAATTCATTAATCTAATTGGATCAAAACGAACGTTATTGTATTTTACAAGAAAATACAACAAAGGATTGTTTACCTTTCTTTTAGAGCAGCATTTATTCTCAAATGGAGAAAATAGCCAAGGGAAATTCCCCGGGATACATCATATTATGACAGCCCCATCTCCTCTTATACACACAGACCTTTGCGATCCGCAGTTTATTTATAGCCAAACAATATGTTCATGAAATATACCTTTGCATCGAAATCTGCATACCTGGAGTTATTTTGATATACACAGCCTGAGACTTTATTCTAAGAATCAAAGTGAACCGCATTAATGGCTAACATTTATTATTAATATCAACTAATGAACATCTTCATAAACTCATTACTTAACCGGGTCTTATAAAAAGACTTACTTAAATGGGTCATAGGGTCAATTGCGCTGTTCTTGTAACTCCTACCACACTTAATGACGTGACTAGCCCAATTGAATTTACGTGCTAATCTTTGCTCGTTTTACAAATCTGAATGACTGCAATTCCTGCTATAAATCAATCACTTTGCTATTTGGAAATTTGATGGTTATGTTTATAATATCAATTTCATTACGATTATGTATAATATTATGACGATACGGTGGCATTATAAGAGCAATACTGAGCTACTCTCTCTAACCCAGTTTAACTTCCAGTAACACTGTTTACAATTAGGCGGGAACTTGGTGAGTTTTGGGGCGCCAAGATCTGTTCATCAGCGTCACAACACTGAGATGGAACAAAGTCGCCTATATCTAGAACATCCTAACTTTTATCGTCTGCTAAATATATTAATGGATATTAATCTCATAATATACTTACTGGTAGTCCGTATATATGATATAAACATGCTATTTAATTCAAAATGGGTACCCCCCGCTTGACTCTTTCCTTCTGTTTGAACCTCATTTCTCACGCCGATGAGTTGCTGAAGAACGCCGTGCAATGTGGATTCTCTGATTGACGACGTAGGTAGCCCATGTTCATGGCCTTTAGAAACCGGTTATGTGGCATTATCGGGATATTAGCTGGTGCCACTGGTGTCCTGTAGTAATTTCAGCAGCCATATATATTCTCAGCCACAGTTCCAGGGGTAGTACTACTCACAGCTATCTGATGTAACTGTCTCCCCAACAAACACCACTCTGCTAGCTGTTTCATTTTCAGTTCCGGAATGTCATATTTTGTCAGTACACTTAAAGCATCGCTTTCTAAAACTCCTTGGTCGGCTAACAATCACGTTGCTGTGTTATTTGTCCTATTTTCTGACAAGTAATCGGCAAATGTTTCATCACTTTCCTGCAACGCTAATTGTATGAGAAAGTACATAATTTCGCCAACTGAATTTGAAATAATATGGAGTGGCAAAAATTATACACTTCAATCGGGCAATGTTAAATGTACAGAAGCACAGTGAAAGTAAATATACTTATACTGTACTTCAGGATAATTAATCTGTGCGGGCAGGACTGAGTAGTTGGGTCAACCAGTATCTGACCACCGGAAATTCTAACCCGGCATCATCAAATACAGGTAAGGTGATAGAATAATCATCAAATACAGGTAAGGTGGTAGAATAATCATCAAATACAGGTAAGGCGATAGAATAAAACATCATTGCTTTGCTTTAATTCTGTTCACCTGGTCTTCTTTGTACAAGACACGCAACAACCCCCCCCCCCTCCCACCCCATCTCTTTATTTATACTGATCTGTTTCTCGCCCTACCTCCTCTCTGATTCTACGTTCGTCCGCGTACTCCATCTGCACATTATCCACAATAACATTGATTATGATTACGTCTGGGATCCTTGTATATCTCTCCAATAATGGGATCTACACATATAATTTAAATGACTACCTTAAGGTGAACTTCTTTATACAATACATGGACGAGAACATAATCAGGGCACCTCCGTGGTCTAACTGATAGCGTGTTGGATCACAGATCACTACCACTCGTGTTCGAATCGCGACGTAGGCATATCTGAAGGTTGTTTCATCTTTCACTTCGCTTCATTGCCTTTAGAGGTCGCCCGTCCCATTTAGCCTACCGTGAGCACAAAAGTGGCCATAAAACATCAATCATCGTTATCATCATCATCTTATGAGAACATAATCGGTTCGCATTTATTCTTGTTCAACTCTAGAACGTTGCTGATCATCCAAAACCTTGTGTATATATAAGAAACTTCAATTCAACATTAATGTTAACAACACGTTTAAAACCATGTATTTATAATTGTGTACTTCTCTTTATCCCCGATAATTTGATAGACAGAGATGAACTCTGTTTTTTTTTTTTTAAATACACCACGGAAATGCTAAATAATACATATAAGTGTATTTACAAAGCAAATAGACCGTGTTCTATTATGATTTGATGATTAATAAAAGACTCCTAATATATCACTTTACTGATGATGGTACTGATAAACCCACAATATCACGTTTCATATCAAGCACTGAGTTGCTATAAACCACAAAATTCGGATATTAAAATCCTTGTATGGTGTTAATTCACTCGAAGGCAAGCATTTACTATCCAGATCACGAAACTCATAAAATGGATGACGAAAGATCTGAAACATGTTCTTTTTTAAGTGCTTTAAAATAATATGCTGCACAACAATAACTTCTGTTGCTACTAATACTGCTGCTGTTTATAATAATAATAATAATAATAATAATAATAATAATAATAATAATAATAATAATAATAATAATAATAATAATAATACATAAATAGAAAGGCTGACGGATATAAATGGAAATTGAGAGAAAAGAGGCTATTCCCCACTTCCCATCCTTATGGCAACAATCATACTTTTTGCCTTTTAACTTTAAATGTTCACATGTTATGTATTCTAGAACACGCACACACACACGTACATACATGCGCGCAAACACACATACACTCACTACACACACATACACAAGCAGGCTGAGAAAGATCCATGCTGGCAACAACCAAATACTACCAGCTCCGTTTTCTGGGACAAGTTTTAACGCCATCTGGTGCCAGTTACATTAATCACTCCTCCAGCTGCCCCACCGGTCTTCTCATAAAATTCTGTTTGATGTAATATTAAAAGGTTTGGACAGATGTGGTAGAGTAACATCCATCAATCTTGATGACTTAATGATAATCTACTCACTTAGAAATACTCCGCACATTCTTTACAGAGTTCGAATCCAGCTCATATCTGTATTATGTGGTATATTTCCGTACATAGCTGCCGCTCGACCCTATATGTGACTAGAGCAAGACTAAACAAGACAATCACCTGAACTCTGACCAGTCTCTCGGTATTTAATGTAATATTTGATTAACTGATCCATAAATTGTTATCACATTTGATCATAATGATGATTGTTGATTATATGGTCGTAAATGACAGAAAGAAAGGGCATTTTCTGTGGGTAAGGTAGTCGATCACATCGTTGACCTTTACACTTTCCTAACCCGTGGACACGGTTGAATAGAAAATGCAATTATGCCAAAACGTAGACTCTAGTGGACAACTGATAATGATGATGATGATGATATATATATTGCACATCCATACAACGAATGACAGGTACTATGAACCTTTAGGTAACAGCAATTATAGATTTCCCTGGAGAGTCCACATGTGTCCCAAAGATTACCAGTGGTGAGGCTAAACGAATTATTCACTCATTCGCTCACACATTAACTCACTCGTTCTAAAAGAAAATATAACTTCCTTAAGTCAACAGTGATATATTCAATGGATAAATAGGGGCGACTGGCGGGTCTAACTGTTAGCACGCTGCACCACCGATCATTAGTTCGAATCTCGCCGTGGGCAAATCTGAAAGGTGTTACATCTTTGACTTCGCTTCGTTACCTTTAGCCTACCGAGTGCACAAAAGTGGCCGTAAAATAGCAATCATGAATGGATAAATATAATGCAATACTGTTTCCCTCGGTATCTATTTACAATTATTTAATTTGTATTTAGCATCAATTGTCACTTATCTCAGACACATATTGTAGATTCTTGTGACTTAACCATACAAATGTTCATATAATTTTCGGGGATGTTGAGTTAAATATAAAGCTATTCTATCAGAATCTATATTTTTGCTCAAATCAAATTTACCTGCAAGTGGAATCAACTGGTTGTCTTTTTAATCCTGATTTGCGAAGTTTAATGATATGTATACACAGCTGTAACCTATTTGGACATATCTTAATTCTGTTTGTATGCGAATCAGGGTGATGATTAATGATTGCTGCTTTACGGCCACTTCTGTGCACATGATAGCCTAAATGGGCCGAGCGACCTCCAAATGTAATGAAGCGAAGTGAAAGATGAAACAGATATGCCCATGCCGAGTTTCGGACTCGGGTGGTGGTGATCTGTGATTCAACGCGCCACCAGTTAGACAATGGAGGTGCCCCCTCGATGTAGAGGTTTGAACCATAATATTAAATTTAATATTCCAATATTTCCCAGTTAGGTGCTCCCTCAACCAAATGTCTACAGCGTAAATAACGCCCAGACTAATAAAACACATTACTCATTTATTCCAACCATCAATCACTAACACTCTCGCTATATTATGTATATGGCACATTAATAATAGTTTGACAGAAAAACGTTTCACAAATTCCAGCGAGCATCCTCTTGACAACTGGATGGTGGAAACACTGACGCCAATTCGTTCAGGTTAAGAAGAAAGTCCAATCAATTTTAGATTGCACATAAAACGACGTACGGCGGGAATTAATCCGGACAGGGGGTTATAGCATCTAAACCGTTCTTGATAGGCTACTATTATCTCCTTCAAATGCGGCCTTTAATTGCTGTATTTGTATGAATGATCCTAGTAAGGAACACTTAGCATTCTAAATAGTCTTATGTGTGGGTTAGCCGACAAGAATTAAAAATAAAATCCGAACGAACAAAACTTCTAGGAATGCGATATTGTCTAACACTTATTTAGATGGGGTAAAAGCGGAATCAGCCATAAATGATGTTAAACTCATGAGGTAAAGGTCGTGTTAATAGCGTTATTGGTGAAGTGGCATAGCAAGTCGTAAATTACTGGTTATTATTTGAGAAGAAAGAATCAAGTGAATAATTGTTTCGGCATTTCATTCCGTTACGATACTGGTTTAAACAAAGAACCTTCCTACAAGATTTCATGGTAGAAAGGAGATGTGTTTCAAAAAGGTAAACGGCTTTGGTTTTTTTTAGGGATGATAAACACATAGGTGGGATGTTAGGTTTTCTAACAACCGAATATAATGCTTCAAATAGGAAAATTTAACAACTGTATTACTACACTAAATAAAGAGTTTATTCTAGATTAATTAAACATTATTGTATTTTTCGTTCCTTTTTGCTTACATAATAGCAAAAATAACAACAACGACAAAGTTATAACAGCAACAATTATACAAATAATAATAAAATACTAAAAATAGAAGGTACTAATGTGAATCTGGAAGATCCAGATGATCACTTTATACTTGATATTGGGTCCAAATGTTTTATAATCAGATTAATATATCATTGTCATATGTTCCTAGAAAAGATGTTTTATATGTTTTGTTACGCGTTATTTTAACTTAAAATTTTATAATTGTTTTCTAGCAATCATTGAGAAACGTTCGCCTCCAAACATGACGATCTTGTTAGATCTTTGGCTTATTTACTTCATCCAGAACGTGTTTAACCATCAAAGCCCCAAAACAACATCCCTCGTGGGAAATTATCTAAAAAACGATTTTGCTCTACTGGAATAATGTTGTCAGTTTTGTGTAAGTGCTGCCATGTTTGCAATTGTATTTGTTTTACTTAAATATTGAAGAAAGTTGCCAATTTATCTATTTGAGACAAACATTTATTATTATTATTATTAGTAGTAGTAGTAGTAGTAGTAATAGTATTAACATCAGCACCACCATCGTCATCATTCTCATTGAAGATATCAGTTTATCAGTCAGACCTAAGCGTTATATTTAAATTTAAGATGAAACACATCGCACAAATACAGTCAGCACTTATAATACGGTTAAGGAATCCGCTGATTATCTCACCGGTTGAAGATTACCTGTGTACGCCGCATTCCTCACATATCAGGTAAAATAAATGTCGTCATTTCGAGGCCAAATAGCAATGATAAAATCGTCATCTACACCGTCTTCCCACTGTCAAGGCCATTAAATGTCTGCTACCATAATCACACTAGAACAGGCAATAATCCGATGTCACAGCTGATACGGATGACATGTGGTTTTGTCATTATATGACGAAGCCAACTAAAAGCTAGCTGTCTGGAGGCTGCATCCTCGAATGAAATTGTCTATCTCGGATTCCAACATATTACCTAGCAACACGTAGTCAGGTAAAGTTACTTCGTATGGGAGCTGGAATCAGTTAGCAAATAATAGATTTTTATCAGGTAATTAATTTCGTTGTATCACTTCTGTTGCTAGTATTCTAATTAATTATGACACAGCTGTCATAAATACTGAATACTAATTCTTCTACCACAATTAGATTATTATATGTATTATTATTATTATTAATGTTATTAGTACGATAGTGAATACTACCAGAATTACTACTACTTTTATAACTACTACTATTCATAGTAGAAGTAGTAATCGTATCAATAGGAGTAGTAGCAGTAGTAGTAGTAGTAGTAGTTGTAGCAGTAATAGTCGTAGTAGTAGTAGTAATAGTAATACATAATAATAGTAGTAGTAGTAGTAGTAGTAGTAGTAATAATAATAGTAGTAGTAGTAGTAGTAGTAATAATAGTGGTAGCAGTAGTGGTACTAATAGTAATAGTATACTGTAAATATGTTGATTGATAGAAATAGGTTTTTTAAACTTTACAAAATACTTTATATTAGAGATAACATAAAGTACGTTTCATATAGATAGTGGATGATATTTATCACTACCTACTTTGTGAAGACTATAATATCCACAGCAAGGATATGACTAATGTGCCCTTTCCCCCTTAATATTGAATGGAACTGCATCGAGATAGCATCGAAATCGGAATAACGATTTCCCCTTCTCACAAGAATGCGGCAATCAACACAATCCATTATTTTCAAGAGGTCACCTATCTGGATGATATACATATCATAAAAGGTTTTCATCGAATGTTATGGTGATATTTCAGAAAACTGTTTTCAACATTGAAATCAAATTATTTTGTCAAAGATAATTTCACCAACATTATGTTCCAGAATGCTCGCTACAGACTAACCGGGTGATAATTTGTTTATTTGTGGTAGATCAGATATTCTAAACGCATGAATACATAAATAATATTAAAATTAATTATTATTTCGGTTTATTTATTTATTCTTTAATAATGTTAGCGACGTGTATTGTGCCTGCTGCTTCCCTATTATTAATTGGAAATGGTTGAAGAAAATGTTTTATATCCCTCTGTTCCTAAATTCTTTAATAAAGTTATTTCTCTCTTCATTTCTGTCTCAAATTATTTTGGTACAAGTGTTGGTGATGGCATTAGATCAACACATTATTAACTTTCGTCTTCTATAGGTAAGTAAAGAAAATAGATTTTATCATTATTATTCCTATACAACGTTACATTAAAATTACTACTAACGATGTAAATTTAACCAAATCCTTATATTAATAGGAGCCATTCAAGGGCTGCTTGCATAAAATCTCATTAAACGTCTTGACATGATTTAATCGCGAAGGCAACATTGAGTATATGAAATTGTCGAATAGAATTACAACTTGGGGCACTTTTAATCTCCTTCCACAAATATGTCTATCGAGTGCAGGCTGTTACACAATTAATGCACAATCGTCATGTGGATGTACAGACATCTGCAATGAACAGGCTGTGTAATGGGCAGCCAACAAAATTCTTTTATCGGTTGATCTTTTTAAGATGGAAGTAGCACACTATACTAGCCACGTGACATTCTCATTGATATTAGCGTATGTGACACACACACACACACACAAACACATACATACATGCAATTTTTTTAATAGAACCACCACTGCTTTATGCTGGAATTGTACTTATTTAGCTAACTATAATAAAGCCAAACAGATAATATATGTTTTATCAACCTTTAAACTGATCAAATAACGAGTATATCAGCAATGGATGATTCACAATTCTCCAAGGAAGAGCAAAATATCGATCCAGTTTCAGAATTCAATAATATGTTCAGACAGATGTGTGTCATTTATCATCCGGATCTAAGCTGTTTTAGTGTTGAGAAGAATAATCTTAAATGCACAAACTCTCGTGACTCATTAAGACTATTTGCAGATAAATATTTGTTTAAGCCGCGAGTACCTGTTTTTTTTTCTTTTCTTAATTTATACCTGAGTGTATTCTCTTTTGTGAAATTGTGTTACAGCTCTGACCATGGGTACCTCTGCTACAAGCCCATGTCAAAGTCAAAACAAAGCAATCACCTCCATAAAAATGGATACATTAATCAAATAAACATCATACAAACACAATATCGACTACTAATATTTTAGCAGGTGTTGATAACTGGCAATGAAGTTCAGAAAGTAGGAGAATTCTACACCACCATTTTGTTATATAACAGTTTAATTTTCACTTAAGAAATTTAAATAAAACTATGATTAAAGATGTCCACACGCACGTATACACCCACACGCACATATATATATATATATATATATATATATATATATATATATATATATATATATATATATATATATATAAACTCACAACCTAGAAGTTTCCAACCCAATTTTGCTTTCACTGTGTTGTCAGGACATCCAACTAATATCAGACATGACATTTATTATCAGGAAATGATTTCTCTGTTTTCGTTGTGGCCTTCTTGAAGCTTATCATTAGGCACTCCATATAAATATAATGTAAAGGTAAAAATTACATATAGCACGAAACGCGGAAATTCCTTTATTCGTGTGATATATATTAAAGCATCCATACCATAACTTCGTATATAAACCAGCAAATCTGTATGTAAAACCGTGAATACGAAGTTTGACGTTGAATTGTTCCATGAATAAGTCTGAAAAATGTCATTCAGAATTTATGCCAATATGTTTCAGGGTGACTAATGGAACGATTGACTTTGATAATGTCACCATGATTGACATCAGTGTTCTGAATGTCATCACCATAATGATCAATATGGCTTTACTAAAAGATGAACGTTAATATTATTATTATTCATCTATTTATTTATCTACATATTTATCATCTCTCTATTCTCTAAGCGGATCTTTCTCTCGTATTCTTCCCCTTCCATTTATTCCTGTATCCCCCCCCCATCACTCCTCCCCCAACTCCCTTTAATTATATTCTTCTACTCGTTATCCACACTTCCAATGCCAGTGATGTGGTGTCTGAGCTCATTATCGGAGACACAAGATAAGTGGCTTATTTTGAGAAATAGACTTCGTTTTAAACGTGACAGTGTTATAGAATGAATCTGGAGACGACAGATAGGCAAACAGAACGCAGGCATGGTAGAGCATATGTAAACTCATATACATATACATACCTACATATGTGCCGACAAGTAAGCACACACAACATGATTGATTGAGTACCCGACAGGTGACTGACTGATTGATAGACTGGCTCCTATATCCGGCGAAAGGCACTGTTTTATTTCAGATCCAGAGATCACTTAACGCGAATCGTAATCCGGAAGAAACAGCCAGTATTATACACAATATCGTTAATAATTACCAGAAACTGACGAGCAGAACAACTAACCGATATTATTATTATTATTATTATTATTATTATTATGAAATATAAATAAACATTTTACTATCATAACTAGACACGTACTGTATCTATAACTAATCGGTAGAAAAAAGTATTGGCCAAGAAAGAATTGCTAAATTAAAATTTTGAACGGATTATATGCTTCTAATGCCCTCGGATATTAATTTTAACGGGTCTTCTATAATTTACTACACAATGTGGAAATATTAAAGAGTACACACTAGTTTACGTTGTTCATTTATTACGATGTCCTTAAATAACGAACTAACAGTAAATTAACATTATTTTATCCCTTTAATAACATAGACCGTAAACACATAACATCACGTTTCAGATCATAAACCAAGTTCTTATGAACCAATTAACCGTTATATTAAAATGCTTTATGACGTCGAATACCTTGGAAGCCTGAATGCATTTTCCAAATCTCTGTATGCATATGGTGGATAAAGAAAGGCCAGAGTTATGTTTTGAAAATTGCTTAAAAGTAATTTGCTACAATACAACAAGAAAACCACTCCTACTAGTAACATTAATACTGCTGTTTATAATAATAATAATAATAATAATAATAATAATAATAATATAAAACGCTTAATTAAAACGTTACTAGACAAATACAGATATAATTAATAAAGGGAAGTAAAGTTATGTTTAAAAGAATCACGGCACGATATGTCAATACACGACTACGAATGAAAAACTATTGCTCTACAATATAATTATATATCATTAATCGCCGGGTAATTTTGTTTTCAGTCATTTCAGTATTACAGTATAATAGATCCACATAACCGCATATACAAAACACACGAACACGGGCGGGCAGGCGCACGCGCATGCGGCAAGATAGTAGCGGTCCATCATAACAACAACGAAACACTTTTCAATAGAACATCACCCGCCACTTGCGCGTGCTGGCATAATTTAACGCCATCTGCTGGTGATAAGATCAACACTTTTCCAGGAGGGTAAGGTGTCTTCGGTGAAATTGTGTTTGTTATAAAATTAAAAATGTTTTAATAAATACGGTTTGGTAATAGTTCGGTTTCATGGTGGCTCAAGCAGGTATATTCATGGGTGATTCATCATCGATCTCTGTGTTTGATGTAATATATCATTAACTGGCTTAACAATAAATCAATATCTCTTTCGATCATTTCAATGATTGTTCATTATTTGGCTTTCCTGAGTGTATATTAAAAGCACATTCTGACTAAGGACATATTTTAACCAGTGGGGGTTGATATTTATATTTGCAAAACTCTGCACTATTACCTATCAAACTCTTTCTTCTGGATAACCTTGATATCTATCTTCCACGCTTTCTTTAGCACCCAAGCCCAGATAACTCACTTCATCTGGTTTTCACTTGTTCTGTGTTCCCAGGGTTAAACCTTATGCTGGAATTCGTGCTTTTTCTGTTGCTGTCTCTTTGGAATTCACTCTCTGAACATGCTAAATCATCAAATAGTATAGTTTCTTTCCGTCACCATTTAAAAACTCACCTTTTCAGAGTCGCCTATATTTCCTAAGTTTCCTTGCCATCTGATCATTGTTGGTGAACTTTGTATCGTATCCAGACTATGAGTTAGCTCAACTCCTGTACTAGGTGGACCACTGAGCTTGATTCTTTTCGAGGACATTGGCGCTATAGAAGTTTTGTCATTATTATTATTATTATTATTATTATTATTATTATTATTATTATTATTATTATTATTATTATTATTATTATTGATCTATGCTAGATAGATGAAACGGTTTACTAAACATAGAAATTCGACTAAAGCTAAAAGAAAAACAGTCAACAAAATATTGTGCAAAACGTCAACACTTCAAAACTAGTGGCTTGAAACTTTTAGTAACATATACAGAATTTCAATGGCTCTGTCCAGCATGTGAACAACAGGCAGTGAGTGTGATAAGTAATGCCAAGTACAGTTTAGGAAAGCAGAAACAGGAAAAGGTGTCCAGTAAGAGGATCATACCCGATATAGACAAAGCTGTGAGAACTATAAGATTCCAAACCAGGACAAGTACAAATCTCGATAAAAAAACTGAAGAAACTAAAGCAACGTTAAGTGAGATCAAAAATTCTTATATTCATATTTTTATAATTCTGGAAAGCACGTCTGATGACATGAATAACAGGAAGATGTACGACCAGGTACACTTCCAAATATATGTCAGAATGCAGGCAAAAACCTTTCACGAGCGGAGGACATTCTGGTGCAAAATACATTCATATGCAGAGATATAGCTTCACTAGAGAGAAAGGAGGATTACGATCTGAGGACACAGGTGAAGCAGGGACGATAGACGACATCCACACTAAAAACTTCAGGAAACGGTGGATTATCAGAAAGGGAATAGTAGTGGATGTTGTAAGTTGAATAAGGCGTAATAAATAGCCATATTTCTTCCTTTATATGACCTGAGCTGATTGGAGTGATTTATAGATCACCTAACTGCAACAGGGACAACAACGATCTCTTGAGATCATTAACTGAAGAGGCCATTAAAATAATTACAAGTCACATTCTCGTAATTTGATATTTCAACTATGGCGAAAAAAAGGTAACATTGTGGAACCCGCCACAGCAGTTGCGGAACAACTAGGGGACTTTTACCTTCATTAGTACATCACAGAACCAACACGTCATAGAGCTGACCAGCAAACGAATACACTTGATGAAGTGAACACAAACGAGGAAGATATGGAGGACAACATGGCCCTAAATGCACCGGGTGGGGAAAACACCATCTGTGTATCACCTTTGAATGCATGTGCGACACTGAGATGCCAGCCAAGAAAACACCGAATCTTCAAGACCATAAAGACCTGTTGCAATGAAACACTTACAATGTATTGGACCCTTGAAGACTAGTCAGGCATTACAGAAAAGGGTTAAAAGCCAATGAACGATGTAATGTGTCTCTGAAGTTGTCTACTCAAGTATACAGAGGTTTGCTGACGAGACAAATATATTCCGAACAGCGTACAACCCAAACCAAGATCAGCTATGACAAAAGACCTAGACGCGCTATAAGATTTGTTCACCCTATAGCAACTAAGATTTAATGCTGAAAATACACAGTTATCGATCTTGGTAGCCGAAATAAAGACTTCATTATCACGCGAACAAAGAGCGAGTCCAAGAAAGATTTCAGACAACAGAATTGGAAAAGGACATCGCTGTATATTAGCCCTAAGTTAACATTCAGCACATAAGTCAATATGGTTTACAAGCTCCAAGGTCTAATCGGCAGATGGTATGTACATTTTGGTAATGAAACAGTGAAGATCCTATTACACCTCCATTGTTAGACCACATCTGGAAAACATCAACACATCCTGATATACTGTATTCAGGAAGACTAATTATCCGTTAGATAACGACCAACAACGAGCAACAACATTAGCCCCTGCGTTGAAGAACCTGTCATGTGGTGAGATACTTGCTGTTTTAGAGCTGCCCAAAATCTACTTTAAATGTCCTAATGGTCACTCACTATGGGTCAAAGTTCCAAGCTAAGGAAAGAACGGTCAATAAAGAATATTAGATTGCAGTATTATAGTAACATAATAACAAACTCCTGGAATATGCTCCCTGCTGAAGAGGTTAGTGCACCTTCACTAAATGCTTTTAAATCCAGGCTGAACAGACACTAGTGGCAGTACAGATATAATCAACACACGGTTCACGATGTCCTTAAGCTGAATAAATCAAACTTAGACAGGCCTTGACCTCATATAGGCGCTGTAGCATAACCTAATCAGAATGTGGATAGATATGAGTATGAACAGGTAATGCGACGCCTTATTCCAATCTGAGCACGATCTACCACTCTCACTTTAATTTCTTTACGGGGCATTGAATGTCTGAGGAATACTAATCTATCGATCTTTATCTTCTTTCTCCCTTCAGCAGAATTATGCAACAAAATGGGGAATGTTACCTATTACATGTCGCAAAATGTAACTTGTTTTTCTTATCTCAATGTAGATATGTATGTATGTAGATTGGCAGACAGACAGACAGACAGACAGACAGACACACAGACAGACAGACAGATAGATAGATAGATAGGTAGATAGATAGATAGATATATAGATAGATAGATAATTAGACAGTCTTTAGATTGATCATTGTATATCCAAATGAGTAGCCATTCGGCGATATGATCTAGAAACGTTGTAGTAACGGTTTATGCCATTAAGACTATTCTGCCTATTTACCACCCTTTGACATTCTCATATACGATTCACGCTCTTTATTTTCTTCTTTGGTCAGTATCACTCTACTCACCAAGCCACACAACACTCATTTATCAATTATACACAATGCATATTTAAGACTATAATTATCACTCTGACTTGAGGGAAATCGTAGCTGTATAAAGATAAAATAAAATGGCGGTTATAGGGACAGAAACCACAGATGAATCGTCCATATTTATGATAGTCCGTACAAGTGTCTTATCACCGATGCCACAACATACAAATCAACAAATACACAAACGTCAATACACTTCACTTCTACACGCCAAAGCGATAGTTTATTTTTGAAAGCTTCTCTCTGGAAAGTATTTGTCCCGTTACAAACTACAGCAATTTGTGAATAAATATGACAAAGTAATTGATCGATGGTAATGATTGACAATTTTTAATACGATACTGAGTGGGTGGTGTGGGAGGTGACACCGGAAATGATTGTGAGGATGGCACAATATTGATAGAGCATCATCTCTCCTGAGAGGTAAACACCACAAGGCAAGGGTAATCAATAATATATATATATATATATATATATATATATATATATATATATATATATATATATATATATATATATATATATATAAGTAAGGAGCTAAGAATAAGAAAGGAGGAGAGAGAGGGGAAGATATATAGAGAGAGAGAGAGAGAGAGAGAGAGAGAGAGAGAGAGAGAGAGAGAGAGATGAGCATACACTGTATGATTTTAGCCCATATATCCCTCGGGCTCCACAGAACACACATTCAGCCTTGGGCAACACAATAACTGCCAATAGACTAACAACATGTCTTCATCGTGTACGTTGGGGTTATAAACATATCACCTCTAACACCACATTCCCAATCGACTTAAAAGGAGATAATAATTCATCACAAATTGACAATTATTATTGATGGCTTATATACACCTTACTCCATTCAGTGCAGAATGTTTAACGAGACATTATCCCAAAGGAAATGTAATATTCTATTGTCACTAGAAGCTCACAGAGCTAATGTGTGGAATTGTGATTTGTAAAAGTGTATTAATATATAAATATTAGTTACATAAGTAATGAATATATGGAACAGATATTCTTGATAGATAGGATAGGTCACACACACGGACATACACACAGGCGCGCGCACACACACGCAGGCACGCACGCACACATGCACACACGCATATATATATATATATATATATATATATATATATATATATATTACTATTACTGCTATACTGCTCATACTACTACTACTACTAGTAGTAGTACTACTACTAAAACATTTAATGTAGCTGCTGATAATGATAATGGCAATACGCATAGTAACAGTAGTAGTAGTAGCAGTAGTAGTAGTAGTAGTAGTAGCAGCAGCTGCAGTAGTAGTAGTAGTAGTACTCTTCCCAATATACCTACATCCGGTCAGATGGAAATCTTGTGTTTCTATTGTGTTTATACAAGGAATACTCCGTCAAAATGATAAATCGTTTCTCTAATGATTGATTTTGTTTTTGCCCTTCCTCCGATCAGGGACGATGATTTACCTGAAACATACCAATTGACATAAATATCAGCATCCCTAAAATATAGCGTTCTACTCGTCAGGTAGTAGACAGGAGAATCGTGCTAAAGGCGTCGTACGTCGCACGTAATTTATAACAGACACGACAATTGTGTATCTTTATTTAAGCAGAACGATTACTGATAACGTATGATTTAATGTTTCACAAAGGATATTTGCATTCTACAAGCCGCATCTCTATGAACTCATTCCCATATACTATATAACGGATGTCCATTTTGATAAGCGCTAAAGGTTCTTTCCATAGTATAAAGCCGCCCTTTCCTCGCTAATGGCAGGAGGTTGCGTTATTGCGGACGTAACGAGTAACGTCAAAATTGTAAATAATTACCTGCCAATACACGATGGGCTAAAACTGATGACGCTATTAAGCCTTTCTTATACAATGTCTTGAAGCCGTGGGGTCCTCAAATTCTATAGCGGCCCCAATAACGATATATCATCAAAACTGTCCCTTGTTAACAAATAATACATACCACCGATAACTTCAACATTAACAATATGTTCAGTTTTAGAAATACTTCTTTAGTATAAATACTTCTGTTCAATATTCAGTTATAAACGAGAGGAGTTCTTGACGTCGGAAAACAGGGTTTTGTTTATCACCGAAATCTTACTTTTTATGGTACAGAACTTGCTGGAGCCCAAATTTAACCTCTTTTTTCTCCTATTCGATCTACTGCTATGTACTACAATTATTAATATTATTAATATAATTAGTGGTATTATTACTACCAAAGCCACTACCCTTATCACCCCTACCATTACCATGGAACTACTACTGGTGTTACTAATAGTTTAATTTAGTATTATTATTATTATTATTATTATTATTAATGTTATTGAAATATTATTACCGGATTATTTATTGTAATTGCTTTCTCATTCGAATTTTCCTGGCATTTTCTTATTGCGCTCAATTAATTTTTCAAAACAAATCTTATATTTAAATCACTTTATTTGGGAAAACAATCGTTTACTAAGATATAAGAAGTTTCTTTTGTTAACAATCCCTTAATCGAGTATGTCTATATATCACTCAGTGTATTCATGATTCATATAATACTCTATCAAGAGATGACAGCTAACCATCCTACAACATTATGTATTACAATTACATTGCATAAAATGCCAGGTAGAAATTATAGATAAGCGACGACGATAACTAAACGTGACCTTTATCGCCGAGTATTCTCTCCACAACAATTAGGAGTCAATAGAGACGAGTCTACATCTAAGTTGAAGTAGTAACCTTAAGCTGTTATATGATCGAAATAAATGTTTGCTAAATAATTAGAATTGATCTTATACTGCTAACAATGTCGATTCTGTCCGTTATAAAACCATTATTACACTGTTTATAAACAACAACATTAATATAAGGAACAAATACTAGTACACACGACTACGTGGAGCCCATTAGCTGACTCCATTAAACATATGACGCTCTCATTTAATTAACTCGTGTGAATTTAAAGCAGAAATTATCTATATGACGAGATACTACATCTAATACATTTGACTTTTTGTGTTATCCTCGGAATTTCTTATGTACCTAATGTTACAATATTATATTCTGTGTATTGTATTTTTTTATGTACATGAATTCTGAATAAACTCCAATCGAATCGAACTTCCGATTCGAGATCCCGAATATATCTACAACATGTCATAATTAGATATTAAAAAGAAACGACACTGAATAACTTTTGTAGTTTTAATAAACAATACTCTCTAAGCCAGTCCTCCACTCGCTCATTCAACCACTCACATACTTACTCATTTACTCACTCAAGCACGCACTAATATACCCAATCAATGCCTCACTTACTCTCTTAAACACGCACACACACACACAAACGCACACACCACACGAATACAAATACACACAAAAACCTGCGCTCATATTTACTCAAGCTGCTGATTTTTTTCAGATCTTCTTCAAAAGCATGTCGAGAGGAAGCCATGCGTGTTCTTAATACTCATAATTGCTGATAAATTATGAGAGTACAAGATGATGTCACTTTAATTCAAATTTATAAACACGGTACTCACATACGGATCACTCTGTACGACTGTCAGAATTATAATGGAAAAAGACAAACATCGTTTGTCCAATTTGTATAATAACTGACGATGTTTACTAATACACTGCCACCAAAACCAGCATCAGCCTCGGTTATGATCATGAATTGAAATGTTTGTATTTAGTTGTCAGGGTAACGGCCATTTAATCCGACGTGTCATCGTCGAAGGGAATCCCAAATTGTATTGGCAAGAGGTGTTACTCATAAGGAAATAAAATAAAGTGAAAATGTAAAAACATGTTCTAAGATAAATGTGTACTACACGGTAATATTCATTTCAACATAGTAAAAAGAAGTGTTATCAATAATAAACATATACAGTACACATCTATGTACATAACTGTTTGTATATGTATTGTATATGACATTGTACTATAATAACAAAATATGTTATTAGTAACCTGCCTTTATGTTATGTTTCATATCTCAATTTAGACAAACCTGTTATTTACGTTCGTAAGTATTTTTCTTTTCAACTTTCCCACGATTGTACTTTCGCAGGTATTGATAGAAACTGGGCTGGTTCAACGAAGCGACCAGGCTGGTTGGGAGTGATTAATCAGAGATTGTCCGAAAACGGTGTAACAATTCTGGCGGGTCGATCAAAAGGTTTTGGGTGGTCTTAACCATTGTTTCAAATTATCTACATCAAAGACACCGCTGAAACCCGAATTAAGAAAGCGAACAGACATCACAAGTGGACAGATTACTCTTATCGCAATAGCTTACTTTAACAACTGTTCTTGTTATTAAGCCTTTGATTTTAATTAACATTTAATTTTAATTCGTTTAATTAGGTCAGCCACTGGTATCCGAGAAGTAATGGCATGATGGAGTACATGGTAATGGATGATCCGTAACGGAATAAACTTTACCATAAAGAATAAGGTATTCATTTTACTTCAATTATTATCTGCTCTCTATCTGTTAGTCTAGTTAATGTTTTTGTACGCTTATGAAATCATTTGGCTGGAAACTGTTATTTTTTATGCACAGCTGCCTCAGTGAAGGGTGTTTCATTACCCATTTACTATCAGCTTCTTACCCCCAGACAATGTTTACCTCATATAGCATCCTATTATATACGGAAACAGTCCCTGAAATAGGGATACAGATCAAGTCATCTCGCAACCTTATTATTTTCTCCATATTTGCGGATTTTTAAAAATTGTCATTTAAGGGTTCAGATTATAAAGAAAGCATTCATAAACCAGAAAGAAAAATCTAACCGTCAACAATAACAACAACAACATCATAACAACCATCGCAATAAACAAAAACAGTAACATTATTAATAATAATAATAATAATAATAATAATAATAATGTGATGTTATTACCTAATTATCTTTTTGCATTGTGATGCATGGTAAAGAGGGTTTGCGTGTGTATGTGTGCATGTGCGTGCGAGTGCGTGCGTGTATATATGTGTGTGTGCGTGTGAATATATGTGTATTGGTTGTGTGTGTGTGTGCGTGCACGAGTATGTATGTGCGTATATGTGTATGTGTGTGTATGAGTTTGTGTGTATGTATGTGTGTGTGTGTGTATGTGTGTGTATATATATAGTGTGTGTGTGTGTGTGTGTGTGTGTGTGTGTGTGTGTGTGTGTGTGTGTGTGTGTGTGTGTGTGTGTGTGCGTGAGTCTGTGTTTCCGTGTCATTGTGTCTGTGTGAAAGAGATAGAGTGGAAAACCTACTTAGCATTCATAACGTATGTGAATAACGTACTGTGTGCACACGTATCATTATTGTTATTTCTATTCGAAGTAAGCATGTTTTAATCCTTTTTATTGTGTAAATAATAAAATTTTATATCACACAAATAACATATCCAACTTGTATGCTTCCTCAGTTAGTCTATTCAAACATTTTCATTGTGCCTTTTTCTAACAATATAAAACCTAAAAAATAAGCTCAGACGTAAACCACTGAAAGTGGCTTCATCAGGAATAAATGGTTCCCTCCGTTGAGGTGAGCCCATGAATCTTTGACTGCGAGATGTCAGTTGGAATTTACACCACTGTCTTATTTCGCTTCTACATAAGCATTTGGCTTTGGTCGCGTTTTCCTGTATGAAATCATATATCTGATTATCATTGTTATTGCGTTCAACATGGACTGAGCGAAACATAAAACCAGGTTTAACATTATTCATATTGATCTATATAATTATCTGTCAGTCAATGGAATTATCTACCTACAAGTATCATGGTTCTTTTGTCTAGATACGACTGTATCTCCCATTATTCTCCTCGTACCCCCCACACACACTGCTCAACTCCTTACCCATACTAGTATTGTCAGTGAAGTGTCTGAGATCATTATCAGGGACACCACGTAAGTGGCTTACGTTGAGTAATAGACTACTTTAAAATGGTGACAGGGTTATAAAATTAGCTTACTGGCTATAGACACCGACACACAGACAGATAGACCTAGTGATGCATATTTACATACATACATAAATTCATACATACATACTTATACATACATACATACATACATGGATGCATATATATACATGCATACATACATACATACATGCACATACATACATACATATTTCTCGATATATACATACAAACAGAGGACGCATCCGTAGTCTAGCGGTAGCGGTTTGGACCACAGGTCACTACCACCCGTGTTCGAATCTCGGCGTGGGCATATCTGAAAATTGTTTCATCTTGGACTTCGCTTCATTACCTTTGGAGGTCGTTCGGTCCATTTAGCCAATCTTGTGCACAAAAGTGGCCGTAAAATATCAATCATCATCACATACATGCATACATACATATACATACATATGTATATATATGACTATACATATATATACATATATATATATATATATATATATATATATATAAGCCAACATCTACATACATATATGCATACATACATACATAAATTTAGCTAGACGGCTAATCAGGCAGTTAACAAATTAACTTTCATGGTTTGCTGTCTGACTGACTTCTTACCTGACTGATGGCTAATTAAAATACTTACCGATTCATTCATTGAATCCCACCTCCGGGTATTATTCGCTAGCGATCGTCAGTGATTGGTCGATTACCCGATCACTCACTGACTGATTGCCTACCTGGATCACTATCAGACAGCCAGCCACATTTGGTGAAAGACAGCATTTGTATTCAGATCCCGAGACCACAAAATCCGAATCGTAATCCAGAACAAACAGCCATTATCATAGCGACTATCGTTTGTAATTATTAGAAAGTGACAAGCGGAAAGAACTAATCGACCTGAGGCCAAAAGTTCGCATGGTCTCCTTGTGGCACAGCGGTAAGGTCGGCGATTAGAATCTGAGAGGTTCCAAGTTCGATCCATCAACTAAATTAGTAACTGGATGGATAATGACGGATTACTGTGGATTATTTGATTAGATTTGCTATATTCAACATTTTGGCTAACATATTGAATGACCCCTCAATAAAGTTAAAACTTTATAGTGTGTTTTCTATCATATATATTACTAGATGCATTCCATGGTATATCCAGTGTCAGCACGATTATATTATCAGCAAATATCCTCCACCACATTATCATACATCATGTGATATATATATATATATATACATATATATATATATATATATATATATATATATATATATATATATATATATATATCGAAATAAATAAAAATATGTATAGTACCTAAAGAAGAAAACATTATAATAACCCTGGTGAAAATCCACTCTGAAAAATTAAGTGTGCAACACATTTCATATTTCTTAAGATCTACACTATTGCTGTACCTGGGATTCTTCCTCATTATAAACGTTAATTAGGATAATGCAATACAACTGAAACATTTATATCTGTATAATATTACCTTCTGATGCACCGCATATAATACTTTTTAAATCAATTGACTAGCTAATAACATACCATCGGATGATATGTTGCAATGTTTGTTATTAAATGTACTAATAACGTTGTTTGGTAGCCCTCAGGTACCACTGTTTTCTGTAGTCAAGTTGAACTCATTCATTGAGTTATTAAGTGTTAATGTAAAGGTTGTATGTCATTATCTCATTTACATTCATTAAGATTATATCTATGTGTTTCCCCCATTTCATACATAATGATTTTTAAACAGTAACCTGGCAATAGCCGGAAATATGCGGTCACATAGGACATATTAACTATATATCATGTTTGACTAAATATCAAATGTTGTCATACGTTGTCAGAGGGAAATAAAAGTATTTCTTACGTAGATATCCACGGAATTAGATATCCTCAAAAAACAAGACCCAAATTTTGTAATGTTGCAGTTGACATGACCTTCTCTTCAGAAAATCAACTGGCCAAATATTAGGTACCCAAGTAGTGCATCTGTGGAAAATGTATACCATTTTGTAAATATATTAGACATAATCACCTGAAAACAGAAACGGTGATATTGGAAAAATACGGTAAAACAATGGAAACAAGTAGCAGCATAGAACCTCATATTTACTATGTACTCATTTTAGAGAACCAAAACACCTCATACTTACTATTAACTCATTTTTTAGAACTAAGCACATTAAAAAAGTACACGGTCTCAGTTTATTTATTTATTTACTTGTATGCAGCAGCATATAATAGCGTCATTGTAAATAAAGGACAATTATAAGTGACGAGGATACATATATTACCACCTTATAATATCATATTTCCCACACTGCAATTTAAATCATACTTGTCTATTGAAGTTCCATAGATTACCAAAAATAGGTCGAACCTTGTCATTGTTCCTTAACAACCCAGCTGACATATCCTGACCTTCTGAATGATCGATATATATCAGACGTTTTCTATATCATTTCATTAAAGGAGATATCAGTGGTGGATTACTGCAATAAGCAAAATAAGCACATGTTTTTAGGTAGCAAAGGAAGGAGGGGCACCTCAGAAATTGTTCATAGCCGAATTTACCATTTTAATTATTAAATTAATTACATTTATAGCCATTTTCATAATTTAATGAAATATAAATAAGTTCTGTTTATAAAGCGTTCTCGGCCGTGTCATCACGTTTATCCTGCAAAATGCCCATTCCAATAGTGCACTGAGCTCTAGGTGTCAAATCTATTAAAACGTAAGCAGGGCTGACTGAACTACTTTTATTTTGTACTTGAGTAGAGGTAGAAGTAAACTTATACAAATCTACTCGAGTAAAAGTTTAAACTATTTTCAGAAAGTAATTGAAGTAAAGGTAAAAGTAGAAAATAACATTTATTATAACACAAAAGAAGAGGAGAGATATACAAAGAAATAGCAGAGAGATTTTCTTTTCTAAGTGATGTGCCATATAATGTCACGCCATCATCTACTAACATTGAAAGATATTCCCAGTGCTGTCAAAAGCTGACTGATGCTTACCCAGAGGACTTCAACGGTAATTTCTCAGCTGAGCTTCAGCAATTTCATTTATATGTGCGCCATAAGTTCCTTGCAACAAAAATGTAAAAACAAGATTCAGTCATGCTGAACTTTATAAAATAATTTTGGAAGACAATATCGAGTGTGCCTTTCCAAATGTAGACTTTGCCTTTCGTATATTTTTAGCATTAATGATCACAAATTGCTCAGCTGAGAGTTTATTTTCACGGTTGAAATATATATATAAAAATCCCCCAAGAACAATTATGCAACAAGGCATGCTTATCTCTATTATGCATAAAAGCAGATGTGTTACTTAAAATTGGTTATGAGGATCCGATGAGACTATGCAAGAGAAAAAAGTAGGGGAAAATTATTCAAATATAAATAAAATGGAACCATACATAAATAAATATTATTTTCTTCTTACTGTAAGTTCTGTTTAATTTCGAATTTTCGATAAATAAAATTTAATTTTATGGTTTATTATTGTTTATACTTTGAATTGCAAATGTATGGGAGTACCAAATTTTTGTTTAGTGCTTATGGGCCTCTAAGGGTCTTAATCCGACCCTGGCGGATATAATTGGAATGAATCGCTGTGATATTTACAATGCACAGCCGTAAAACGTATGCTTACCAGTACATAGGCTGAAAATACAAACTCATTCGAATAAGCAGCCACCTACTCAGAGACTCACGATATTGTATGCGTTATTAATAATTTGTAAGAAAGGGACTTCAATAATTCCAGCATGGGTGCTCCGTGTGACCTTAAAGTCAGCGTGATAACGCAAATTAATGACTCACACTGGGGTATATATACTTCTTCCTCGGGGATTCATGCTAAGAAGACAAGTCGAGCCATCATTGCCTAGATTGCCATGAGATTGTTCATAGCGGGGATATACCGGGCTAAGAGGTTCTAGACTAAATATTAATACCGTTATCCTAGTGGGGATTTTCTGGCAATCTGAATATTCTCGAATCACTTATTACCACCACACGAAGAGAGAAAAAAGTAAAATCCAAACAATTAGCAATTTTATTAATCAGTCAGGGTCTATCTATCTGTTTGAATGCGGTGGAGCGGGTAAACGGTCAATACGAATAAACTCACGAATCAATTAAACGACCTTGGCACTGATTAATTAATTCTGTCGGTAACATATTCACCGTTCGATAACTTACGGGCAGCTGGAAGAAGTATTGACATTTCTCGGAAGAGTATTACGTATTTCCAGGAATTCGATATTGTCTAGAATGTAATTACATGGGCGATAACACGTCACAATTGGGTCACCCAGGGGTCAGCCGCAAACACGTTGTGAAATGCCGGCGGTCACGTCTAGGCTGGATGATGATGATGATGATGATTGATGGTTTACGGCCACTTTTGCGCACATGGTAGGCTAAATGGGCCGAGCGACCTCCAAAGGTAATGAGGTGAAGTCAAAGACGAAACAACCTTCAGATATGCCTACGCCGAGATTCGAACAAGGGTGGTAGTGATCTGTGGTCCAGCACGCTACCGCTGGACCACGGAGGCGCCCTCATGTCTAGGCTGGAAGGATTATTTACGAAGTGGTGCAGCAATGTGCGAATAATTTGCTGTTATTTAGAGAGATCAGATCAAATAATAACATCCGTGTCTCCTTCTGGTGGGGGGGGTTCTATTTGTTTTGTCTTAACAGAGCAGTGATTGTACAAAGTTCAGTTGTGTCGGGGATGACAACATGACGGGTTAATCCTGGACGTATTTGACTTTGATGTCGTATGGGGATATTACGAAATTGGTAATACCTGTGACAGTAAACAAATAGTATACATGAGACTCATTAAGTACAAGATACTACAATAACAACAAGGGCAACGGCGACGATAATAATAATAATAATAATAATAATAATAATAATAATAATAATAATAATAAGAGGTTGAATTGAAGTAAATCATTTGTCTTTCTAAAGATAAAGGAGATATCACTTTTATTGATCCAGCTATTTATACCTCTCTGTTGTGTGAACGGGGGCTTTCCGATGGCACAGTGATTAAAGCACTACTCTGCAAACTCGGAGGCGGTGGGCTCGAATCCGTCTTATCCATATATACCTGGTGCCATCTGCACCGAGGTTAGACAAATGAACTATTTGGTGTGTGACAATAGCTAGGAACAATATATAATCACAATAATATATTGTCATCGAAGGGTCACAAATTCAACTACTACTACTACTACTAGTAGTAGTAGTAATGGTAATAGTAGTGATGCTTGCAGTAGAAATAGTAGTAGTCGTAGTAGTATTAGAAGTAGTAGCAGTGTATCAGTTTTTAACTGTTGTTATTGTAGTAGTAGTAGTAGTAGTAGTAGTAGTCGTAGTAATAGTACTATGAGTACTTTCAGGTACTTTAATTAATACATTTAGATATATATTTGCTATTGAAACTTGTGTAAATAATTAATAAAAGCGATAACGTATATTTAGCGTATATGTATGCAAATAGTATTTGAAGATATTATGAGTGAACACTGTGAAGATTGTGATATAAAAAAAATATAATTTGTGTACTGTTATCTCCTTAGATATCGTATATAGGTATCCAATAATATAATTTTTGATAAATCAGAAAATGTTTGCTTTTGCACAATGATGTCGCAATTGATGATATCAAATTTCGTTGCCATGTGATCCAGTAAACATACGACTAGTTTAGATCGTAGAAGGGTTTAATCTATGAAATATGTTAGGGTGAGTTCACTTCAATCACCTTTAGCAATATAATTATAATATTATTTAATAATAGTAAAAATGCCGATTTAATAAAGCTTCTTTACAAGCAGGAACCACTCAGGAGTACCTTACAGTCGAATTGTAATTATGATGTATCTACAAATTAATAACAAATATATAAAATCGATATTATTAAATCTAGAAAATAATTTGAATATGTAAAATTTGATATTAGCTTTAGGTTGTTTAAGATGGCATCCTTGAAATTTTCTCCAACAACGTCTTCAATATAAAGTGTCGGCTGCTAAACACTAATGTCATATCCCTGATGAACCGAACTTATCTACGATTGGATGAGCTAATATTTAGTCATGGCTTTTAATAGATAATATCTCACACAGGTATGTACATTGTATTGCTATTGATAGATATCAAAATGAATCTAATTAATTCTAGATAATTGCTGCCCTCAATGCTGTATTAAGAATTTACTTTAACCATTTTCACCAGTAATTTTTTTGTCGTTTGTGATTTTAGATAATTGATGTTATGAAAAAGGTCGCACACAGCTCCGGACATTTTGCGACTTGTTTCTCCGTATTGATATTTTTGCCGAACGCAAGATTTATTAACAGACCATTTACATATAATCAATGATAAAGATTTGGTTTAAAGGATTTGACACAACCCAGTGAAACCATAAGGATAAGATTTGTTTGGTCGACATTCAAATTGATACGGCATCGATTCATCCACTGCTGAATATCAATAACGTAATGTTAATCATTCATATATTACGCAATATATATGTGTGTGTTGTGAATATTGTGTATGTTGCGTGTATTGAGTATGTGTGTGTGTGCGCGCGCATGCGTGCGTGCGTGTTATATATATATATATATATATATATATATATATGTGTATGTGTATGTGTGTGTATATATGTATGTATGTGTATGTATGTATGTTATGTATGTGTATGTATGTATGTGTATGTATGTATGTGTATGTATGTATGTGTATGTATGTGTGTGTATGTATGTGTGTATGTATGTGTGTCTCTGTGTGTGTGTATGTGTATGTATGTATGTCTCTGTGTGTGTGTATGTGTGTATGTATGTATGTGTGTGTGTGTGTGTGTATGTATGTTATGTATGTCTCTCTGTATGGGTGTGTCTCTTGTGTGTGTGTGTGTGTATGTGTATGTGTATGTGTGTATCTCTGTGTGTGTGCATGTGTATGTGTATGTATGTGTATGTGTGATGTGTATGTGTATGTGTATGTGTTGTGTATGTGTATGTGTGTATGTGTATGTGTGTATGTGTATGTGTGTGTGTGTGTGTATGTGTATGTGTGTTTTAGCTGTGTATAATAAGGCACAGGCACAGAGAATCTCGAACCGTGAATTCAAACTCTGGACGTTTCTTCAGGGGACTGAATCCAGAGTGGCGACTTTTCTTGCTGAGACATGTGTAATGTCTCACCAGTCCCTAAGCCGCCAAGCAAAAACAAAAAGCGAATCACCTACAGCCGTGGAGTTTGGGAGTAGAACACCCAAGTCAGATCACGGCAGTAGTGAGAATGTTTAGATTAATTATCTAAGCAGCCCTGAATAAATGCTACCTATATGAACCATGTATCAATACACGTCCGACTGGTCTGGCGTCGAAGTTCTTCTCTAACCTAAGTGAAAATTCAAGCCCTATATATAGCCTCAGCGTGTTAACAAACATTACAGTTTGTTCATAACAAAGAGAATGTACACTAACACAGTATGAACTCACTGAAGCGATTTAACTAAAATATAAACAAAGTAGCAATACCGCACAATGGATTATTACTGGACTAGAACGAAATATCGTCTCAAACCTGAGTAAATACTAAGATCTACTCGAACCTAACAGCTAACCCTCATACGTTTCCGTTCATCACTAAGGGAACGTTCATTCACGCTTATAAAGCATATATATCAGTACATATAATATCTATTATGATAATAATTCTAATACCTCCGACAATAACAGAAATAATAGTATTTTCACCCAGCCCAAAATAGCACGACTAGTTTCGGTTATAAGAAACCTTTATCAAGTGCTTGTGTGTGTGTGTGTGTGTGTTTGTGTTTATATCTACTCACCAACAAATACATATATACACATAACTAGTATAATGTGTTTATGTTCCCTATTCATGTAATTGTTGGACAATTATCTGCACAGAAGGTGGCATTTATAATAATTAACACTATAATTAATACTGACATCTTCACTAATTCACAGTATGTAGCGATTTCTACACCTATTTTATTTACAACCGTTTTTCACTTTTCTAGTAAATATATATATATATATATATATATATATATATATATTGAAGCACTTTTGGCAACATGTAATTGGAAATGTCATTGTGAGTGGACAGGTAAGTTTAACTAATTGATAGCAAATAATTGTAGTAATTAGAAAGTGTACTTATATATTAATTGGAGTCGATGGTAAAGTGAAAAGGTTGCTAATTAACATAGATTAAAGTATAAAATTGAAACTAATTAAAAACGATTTTCGTCACTAACGATTATCATCTGGATTAAATGTTTAGATATGACATTAGTGATTGTAATGGTTATGGTGAATTTACGACTTTAATACAAGACAGCTTATACCTGGTACAGTAAAATCACTTGAAAACTACGTAACTAATTATCATTCATCCTTCTATTGTTGATATCCCTGTTTTGTGTTATACATATGTCTTTAATATCAACACAGGCCGAGGATTAGTCAATCTAACATGTGGCTGATATAAGATCAAGGTAATATCATTATCTCGCTGATTGAACATGGCTGTAAATCAGACATGTCAGGGTCGAGGTGATGAACTGTTAAGGCCAATCACTAATGTAAATCAGAAAGAAGGGAGCCTTTCGGAGTTGAATTGTCTCTCCTCTGAGGGAATCATTTCCCACAAACACAGGCACGAGCCGGATTTAATCCCACAATCTAGATGATTGCAGCTTAGTGTTCTAATCATAATAAAATAAAGGAAGGTTTGTGAATTAAGAAAACGTGTGGTGCCTCAGGGAAATTGATTCGATTCTGTAGATAAATGTTTCTTGTTGTATGAGTTGATTACTTCAGACTATCCCAACAAATAACTTTATGTGGATTTTGTTTTCAGATTAATCTAGTTTTTTCTCCGTGGGTCAAGAGTTGGGTTATGTTACAAGAAGCTTGCCAGTGAATTATTATCAAAAATAGATCATTTTAGTGATCTGACATGCCTGTGAATGGTTGATGACACGATTTATTAGATCCATAAATGAAATAAAGCTCTTTTATTTGGTCAAATATTTAAATATTAAATGCGTATGACCAGTCATGTCGATAGACAATAGTCTGATTATCTGTTAGAATATTTAACAGCAGATGATATAAATGGCAATAGGCTACGATTGCTAATGACAGATTTTGCTCATCTTCAAAAATCACGAATCCAGTCGTAAATAGCAAATATCAGTGACTTCAGCAAGCTTCGAACATGAACTGTCATAATATAAATGGGTCGCAAATTTAAACTTAAAAATATTATTTGTTATACAAATTGTGAAATAACGCGAAGGAACTTGAAATAGGAAACTTTATGATAAGTGGGAAATTGTTAATTGTTTACAGATCGATACTAAGATGATGGGAATTTGTCATCTAGTTAGAACTGTACAATTACGATATCTGCGGCATGAAAAATGACAGATATCATGACACTAAATAATCTAACAAAGGTAAAACGTAATAAAAGATATATTTTCTCCGAAACTAACCATTGGTAAGATACTGGAAATTTATTTCAAGATGAGATAACGGTGACAATTACAGGCAGATATACGTGATAATCCATTTTAATGAGTGCGGCTGAAAGAATGTTCATCCTAAATTGCCCCACAAAACGGCTGTCCTATTCATCAAACATATGCACGACGTAGGCCCGTGTATAATGTTTATTGGGTGTTTTCAGTTATTAGAGTTGCTTTGCTTAAGATGCACAAGCAAATGTTCACGTTATGATTTTTATCTATGCTGTATACTATATTGCGTGGTATGCTTCTACCTCAATCCTCATAAGTCTTCTCCGAGACTAAATATTTCATCGATGGCTACACCAAACATTTCACTTCTTATCTAGTCCACTCTGACTCATGACTGCCGACGAAAGCTGGTGTCTTTTGGAAGACGTTCTCTTGAACGTGGCGTCATGCCCGTCATTCGGTGTCAATAAATAAAACAAAACGCAGAAAGGACTAGCCCGGCGTGATGCTGATAGACTTCAAAGGGAGATGGATCGTTGTTAACCTTACATTCCTCATATTGCAATGCGTTCGTACAATATTGATATGAGGGAAAATACACATTGATGTACCTTATGTCAGCTGTGTTGTAAAATGTGTGTGTACTTTGTATCTTTAGCCATTGATATCGAATTAATTTAATTTGTTTTGTTGTTGTTAACATCAGAGGGCTGAGTACATCAAGCTCTTGCTGAATAGCATGAATACACACACACACACACACACACATATATATATATATATATATATATATATATATATATATAAGTTATAAGCCCTTTGTTATTCGTTGGATAACACTTAATATCAGGATTACTAAATAAATACCATTAATATTAACGTACCGTCTTTGTTTTCGAACGATAGGAGATAACATTTACATGAAAAGGTGAATTTTGTAAAATAAACAATTTACAAGTTATTTATTCCTTATTGTAGAATGGTCCCGAAACATTTGCATCCAATAAATTTTCATGAAGTAAAATTACCTACATCGTTGGAATCTTCTCCTTAACAAAGAAATCGTATATAATTAGCCATTATTGACTCATCGATGTGTAGTACGTTCCCTCACAAAATAATCGACTTAATGCAGGGTGACATGATTACATTAATGTATAGTGTAAGTTCTATCAGAAACATATGACGAGGATCAAACCGACATAGACACCAGCACTCACAAACGTGATGTAAATACGGTTGACCATATAGATCGATAAATAAAGTAAGATCAGAAATGAAACACCAAAGATGGAGCGGCAGAGATTTAAACACACATCACAGGTCTCTGTACGTGGATATAATTGCTATTAGAATTCAGCCAGGTATATGTCTTAATTCAGATATGCATGTATCGGTAACAGACAAACAGAAGCAAAATAATAAACAGCTAGTATTAAAGAAGAACACAAAATGTGTTCCCATCACGATGGAAATTTGATATGTTTCAACATTCAGTATTAAGAGTATTTATGAATACTATAAACCAAAAATACTTGTGATGGTCTAGATAAGGAAACAAGTGGAACAAATTAGTTGACCAATACGATCTTCAAATACAATTGAAAAAGGTGTCAACAATGGTCCATCACAGATTATATATCAGTATACCAAGAAATCCAAAAGCCACCAAGAATTAAATAAAAACTCATACGAATATTTAGTTCAATTCAACAACAACAACACAAGTTCATCAAACAATAACAAAGGTCAGAGCTCATAATGAGAACAAACTGTTGATCGGATAAAAACCTATTTTAGAATCACAGACACCAATTTAAAGGTTATCCGTATTACCTCCTCCCGCATAATGATGGGGAATCCTGATCCCCCCCGCCTATAAATCCAAGACAAACTAACTGCATTCAGTTAGAGTAAATATGCAATGGACCTGCTTCTACCTTGATATTCCTATATAACGTTTTGTGGTAATCAGTCAAAACAGGAAATATAATGCCAAGACTGACTTTATCAACACGTGATATTGTCTTCGAATACAAAATATATACTATTATTATGTTATATTATTAAATGAAAACCTCCTCTTATTATAGTGCCATAATCGGGTTTCCATACTCCGATGTCTTGTTCAACAAGACCATAGACAAGGGGACCTACACTACAACCCACAAGACCATAGAGTTGGTTTGTCTAAATTCAGTGTCAAATGCTCATAACGATTAGAATGTCTCGTATATAACATTTTAAAAATCGCCCTCGGGATTAAGGCAATATAACGTCAAAATATTAAATATAAAACCCCTGTATTAGGATTGTTATTTACCAGGTAACACTCTTTGACAGATGACTGCTTGGACTGATTTCAGTTATTGGATTGATTATTGGTTTGATTTTGACTTTCGCCTCTGGCTACCTTGTGATTAAATATTATTGCAATCAAACCAGACATATGTTAATTTTGAAGTCAATAAATCACATAGTACTGTTATTATTCCATTGTATATGTCACTTTCTGTTACATCATCGAATTAATTAAATTTATTATTTAATGCAGATTACGCTTTGGCATAGAATGGTCCGGTTTGTTTTTATAAAATATAATGTATTATGTAAGCGATAAAAGTAATTATAACCGAACTGCAGAGGTGCAAAGCGCTCTAATTATTTCACAAGTTCATCTAGACAAATTTCCATAGAAAAAGTTCATATTGTTTGCCAATTTCTGATTTTTGGAAGAACCTGTTTCCTGAGCTTTTTTAGTGTTAGGACAATTTCGATATGACTAGGTGTAACTCCATAAACGTTAATACATTATATATATATATATATATATATATATATATATATATATTTTAATATGTTAAAACTATAGGTATCAATGTTCTGATTATGTATTTAGTATAAGTTTTGTACTTCATATATTGTCCTTTTTAACAGATATTATCCTTTTTAGGCAAGTTTATGCGAGACAGGATTCTGTAGAGTATTAAAATCACAACACGTAAAGCCTTTGACAAGCTTTTCCTGAGCTACTAAAAATTCTCCTGGTAGAGTAATTACCAACTCTGGCTAGAAGATCAACAACCTATCAGCAAATCAATCATTTAGACATAGTCCTTCATCATTTGCTTTAGGTCATCATCGTTTTGAGGTTACCTGATTCATTTGGTCGATTTTCAAATACGATCCATGAGGAATAACTTATCTGAATTAGGCCATATCCATTCTACTTATTTTATTTGTGATATATTTGTTCGAGTCACCTCATGTCTGATCCTGAACTTAAGATTGGTCAAGGTGGAGTCAGGGTTGATCCGGCACTTGAGATTGGTCACGGTGAAGTCAGAGTTTATAGGCATGTATCATATATTTATATAATACAAATTAACCAGTATATTGGAGAAGTATCTCTTATTATATTTCGATACATCCATTATTGTTTACCTATTCGAATCCAGAATGAAGCTGAGGTCAACATATGTGGTGTCGAAATGTTTTGATTTTAGGTTGCATTTGAACAATATCAAATTACGGCTGAGATTAAACTGTAGTGTCAATGTAATGAGCTTTTATATGTATTAGCTTATCATTAAATCACACGCACACACAAACACACACACACACACACAAAATGGCACTGGTAAACATTGACACCAGTCCCATTTCTAACTTGGAACAACCGTTAATCTAAAATGATTTGGTAATTAACAAAATATTATTTTATTACAAAAAGAGAATATTTCTATATTGATGCAGGTGTTTTTTCTGTGTATTTTATTTATGTGTCCGTGATCTGTGTATCTTTGTCGATATCTGTCTGGATGTTCTATATAACATATAGTAATAATTAAGTCAGTAGTCATTACCTTCACCAAAGAAGTGTTTTTGCAAACGATTTCATCAATGGTTATCGATTTCTAGAAGATTTGATCAGATTTGTAAAATGAAACTTGCTACATTTTTATTTTGCACCCGAATCAGTGTTGCCATTAAACTAGCAATAATAAACAAGCGACAACGGCACGAACAACATTATCAGCAATATGCTAATAGTTCATGTTTCTAGCCTAGACGACGAGTGAGTCTAAATAACACAGTAATACACAATGAAGTCATTGGACCTCCTTATAGAATGCCAGTAACAACAGATAATTTGATATTTTGCTTAGCTTAAAATCTTAAATTTGAACAGTTGTTGCCCATATTTAGGCATACGGCAGGATAAATCGGCTATATCGTTTTCTAATCGTAGATTAACCAAAAGAAAAATGAAACACCGATGTGACATATTCAAGCAAAGATGTTTAACTCTATACTAAAAGTGAAATAATAATCAGTATAATCTTTTTCTTCTTCAAATAGTCTTAACCAAAATGAGGATTTTTTAAATATTATAATGTTATATATATATATATATATTATAACTTGTTTACACAGTTTATTTGTTCATCAAGAGTTGTTAGTATATATTTGAACACATCTGATGAAATATTGAATTATCCAGTCTTGATGTCCCCCATTCCCACAAACATGTCTGGTATGATGGACATACTTCATGGTATATATTGCTATGTGGATTTATCCGTAGACCGAGGTGAAGCTTCTGAATATTATTAATTAAGTTGATTGTATTTGTGAAATTATGATAAATTATCTTACCATATGGTAGTCATGGTCAAGACCCAGACAACAAATATGTGTACATTCCATGCGAAGTATCAACATTTTATGCGGATAGACCAGAAAGTGATGGAATAGCAAAATTGGAATCGTTTCTTGTAATTATGGTGAGTGATCATGCTTGTTGTAACTTATTCGCTATGGGGCGACTTTAATGCACAATCACGTACTGATAAAGATTACATACTAGATGATGACGTTACATGCATACCTGGGGTAGATGAGTGTTATGTTGTAAATTATTTTCACCTTCCAAGGCGTTCAAGAGATAGCAATATTTCCACTAATACACTTGGCAGATCTTTATTGGATTTGTGGCATGTCTTCAGAATACACAAATTGATCGGTTGCTTTCCAGGTGATCACAATTGTGGCTCGTACTGGAAAAGGTGTGGTGAACTATATGTTGGCATCATCATCCTTATTTAATCTTGTAGTGAACTTCCAGATTGATCCAAAGACAGAATGGATACTTTTTCTTTGATATGCTAGTACTTTTGTAATATAGTGCACCACAATACCGTTGCCCTCCGAGCAGCTGTTGGTACGCATTCGCTTCAAAAGATAATGAAGCGAAGTTATAGATGAAACAACCTTCAGATATGCCTCCTGCACATATTTCATAGGTCCAGGTCTCCTGCAGACCTAAATGTGTGTCTCAACTCCAATACAGCATACAAGAACGTATGCCATAATAAAGAAATCAAACACAAACAGCACATGATTCATAGCCTCAAAGATGCATGCAGCCAAAAAGACAATTTCTGGAACAAAATTAACTCATTCAATACAATATCAAGGAATATGTGTGGTGCTATAGCTCATCAGAGATGGTATGAGTATTTTAGGGGACTATTTAATTATACAAACTTTGGCAATGATGAATATTCAGAAAACTTTCTTATTCAACATGAAAATGAATGTAATATTGGTACAAACGATGATGTAAGTATTGATGGTGAAATTTTAAATAGGGACGTTTCTATTGCTGAAATCACTGAACAGGACAATTTCCGGACATGTGATGTGAAACTATCATCACACCACTGCACAAGAAAGGATCCAGGAAAGATGAGAGTAACTACAGAAGTATCTCATTGCTAAGCTGCATGGACAAATTATTATTAAAGTGCTCAATAATCGATTGATGGTTTGGGCAGAATTACCTTATAAATTAGATGACGGTCAAGGTGCATACAGACGCCATCGATAGACATGTGACTATATATCTAATTTATACGCGACGACTCGGAAGTATTTATGTAAAAAGGGCGGCAGATTTTATTAGGCATTCATAGATTTTTCACAGAAAACACCAGGTGGCCCAACCATCCTCTTTATGTGTCTAAAGGGCACAAGATAAGGTTGTGTGATTAGACCGTTACTGTTTAGCTTGCATATTAACATACTGGCCGCTATGTGTAGCCAGTCAGCCAATTACGGTATACATAGATTTATGAAGCTTACCCCTCTGCATTTACTCGTGTATGCTGATGATCTAGCCATGATAAATGATACAGCTGGTCGCCTATAGGCGGAACTAAACGTTTTAAGTATGTCCTGTCGTAACTATGGTCTACGTGTCAATAACACAAAATCGAAGATCATGGTATTTCACAACGATGGAACACTCGGACAAAATGAGAAATGGTTTATCAAGGCAAACGTATAGAAACTGTTACATATTACAAGTTTCTAGGTATTACCTTTTCTTCCAGATTGAAATAGGGTCAATATTTGAAAACCTTAGCATTGCAATCCATACGTGCACTGATCAAATCACTAAAATATTTGGCAAGTGTGGCGATATGTCCTTGTTCATCGGATTATAATAATTCAATATACGTGTGGTTCCTCTCCGAAGTGTGGGTATGTGAATACAGGGAGGAAATTGAGCTATTACAGCGAATATATTATAATATGTTACTCGGTGTGGCATCTAGTATATCAAATAATGTTGTTCTTGGTGAGGATGGTAGGTTACATTCGTAGTATATGTATTTAGTGAAGTATATCAAAGTTTGGTTGAAATTAGTTCGGACTGAACATTGCTATATCAAAACCAGTTACGATGTACTGAACAAACTGGACGATGCCGGAAAAACATACGTTAGGTTAGTCAAATAAAGAACATCTTGGTTACCAACGGATTTGCTGATGTGTGGATAACACAAGGGGTTAGCAATGAACACGTTCATACGGCGCATGTGCGACATCTCGATACAAACTTGGTTCAGTAATATTGTAAATAACACGATGTATTGCTCGTACCAGTCCACATTAGAGCCGGAGTTGTATTTGAGTGAGGTACAGCGGAAGAGTTAACGGGTGACTTTTGCTTGTTTTCTAGCAGGAAGCAGCCACCTGTGTGTGAACAGATTCGGGGATGGGGCGGGGGGGGGGGTCAAGTCCCTAGACATAATAGATGGTATAAATATTATACAAATGTAAATAAGCACCATGTAGATGAATATCACTTTATAACGGAATATTTAATGAACAGGGAAATTCGAGTAAAGTTTCTATCAGACATGTTAAATGTTGTAAATATCTACTGATTTTCGGAAATAATGCCTAATTGTAAACAATCGCTCGTAAAGAAACGGTATGTTTATAGCTATCATGTGTTTAAACTATACAAGAACTTCATGATGATTTAATGCATCATGCCACACAATGGTACATTTGCACTCTTTCACCTCGCATACATATTGTAAGACACGTAGCTTTGTTTTTGGCCCAGTGGCCAACTATGCAAATAAGTCCATTATTATTACAACTCGCATAAAAGTCTTTTCGACGAGGCCAAGAACCAAGTGTCCGCTATTTAGTCGTTACCTTGCAATCGTATTTCACGTTTTTATAAGACAACATTCGTGTGAGATCTTTTTAATGCCGCTTTATTCGTTTTTTTAAAACAAATTATTTGTATATGATATAACATCAGATTAAAAAAGTCAAAAAGTGAAAAAGCAAGATTGAATAATTCCCTTGTTTTCTAATTCTATTTCTGAAATCGCATCACTGATGAGGTGGTCAGAAAAACAAATATGATTAATGGAAATTATGAGTCAAGGTGATTAAATAATTCACTGAAGATATTGAGTATTAAAATCTCCTGGCCAGTTAGTTCCTAAATAAACATTCAATATACTTCAAGATCACATATATACATATGCCATTTTTTAGCAAATGTAATTCATTTTTAATCCAGTTAATTAATTAAACACACATTACTGAAATTCCATCAACCTTTCCATTTTCCGACATATTTATATTTGATATTCGGGGTTCGTTTTGAAGATTTGAATGTATGCGGATGATTGGTGAATGGTGTTTTACAGCAACTTTGGTGCACATGGTAGGCTAAATAGACCGAGACCTCCAAAGGTAATGAAGCGAAGTCAAAGATGAAACACCCTTCAGATATGCCCACGCCGAAATTCGAAATCGGGTGGTAGTGATTTGTGATCCAATGCGCTACCAGTTAGACCAAGGAAGTGTGTGCAGATAGATATCAAATATTTTATATACTATAAATAAGAGGTTTGTAAATACTGAAATATGAAAAGTACAAGGGTACAAACATATTTAGTTATAAATGGAGGTTGGTTTAGATATTATAACAAGAATAAATATCATAGAATAGTTTAATATGTTGTTCTTAATCTAGTTTGTATGAGTTTGATTGATTATGGTGTCAGAGGAAAACAAATTACGTGATGAAAACACTTATTGTTTATAAAACTATTTGTAATTGTCTTTGCCTGGGGAATTCGATATTTACATAAGCATATCCATGGCAACTGGTACTACAAGAAGTATTTTTAAATACATTTTCTCGTACTGAAAGCTATAATAGGACATGATATTATTATGTCATTTGTCATAGAAATCACACCGATGTAGCCAGGAGCGAAGAAACGAATCGAAATATCATTCCCTTAAAGAAACATTAGGCCCCATTTTTAGATTTGGGTATAAAATTGATATTATACTGTGAAGAAAAATAACAGTGATAATTTACCTATAATAATGTGCAAAGAGCCACTGTTCACTCAACTTTAGACCTATGACATTTAACCAACATATACCTACTTAATTGTAAATGAAATTCCCATTTCTTTTTTGTTGCATTACAATTATGACATTAGATAATACTGTTTATATTTACTTTGAAAAACACACCAGAGGACTATTGTTTAATGTTAGGAACAAAGCAAAACAATTTTCTAACATAAAACAAGAATTATAATTAATGATTCAACCTCTGCTAAATAACCACAATATTTATCATTCATAAAATGATTTTTCATGTTCTAATAGGGATCAATTGATTCCATATAAGATTGCTATCCAGTTGTTGTGTATAGAGATCGAGAAATTATATTTGTGCAGCTGATCTTATATGTATCTATGTGATAAATGAGTGTCAAAATGTTCTTAATCGCAAGATTCACAATTAAAAGTTTCTTCTAAATGCATTTAATGGACAATTGTTGTTTATCTAAACAGATAGTTATTACGTAATAATTTCACTAAATTAGGGTAATACTGAACAGATATTGATACATTAAGATATATGTATTTAGTGAGGCGTTTTCGAAGTAGTCAACTCACTCAGTGATTAGACAAAACTACATTAATCTGCTTCAACAAATAACACACGACCTTTCGTATTAGTAAAACTAAATTGCGTTATTCCCAATAAAGATGATCTGACTTAAAGCGTTTGCTTTTCCAATAAGTCAGTGGTATACCATTTTAACAAGGGATTAAATGCAACACTGTCCTATCCTTAAACAAGTAAACGAGTCTTTAGCTAACATCCGATAAATAAATGAAGCTTTCTATGGGAAGATAATTGGTAATGTGATAGGAAACAAATATCGTATATTGACAAGAAGATTGATAATGACCATTGGTTATGTGATGTATGAAAATAATTATATTACAGCTCTACGCTATATATATGGATGAAACATTCTTCACAATAAGTAATTCAAGCTTTGAGCTGAGATGGTAAAGGTTTGTCTTATCATCTTGAAGCTTCTAATTAGCTGTCATCATCATCATTAATAGAAGCAGCATAATCATCACCACCATCACCAACAGCATCATTGGGTATCTATGATCTTTAGATGAAAGGCCCCTCCACAAAAACAAACCCATAGAATTCCCAGTTTCCAGGTGTAGCCTGTTTTACTAGTGTCTATCTAGAATGATATTACCCAGATGTTCTATGCCAGGCCGGTTATTCTTGTTCTGTCTCATATTTTATTAATTAGTGTAGGGTATCTTAATGTACCCGTGGTGAATTACAGACTTTTATGCCGTACGATCAAATCCCACAGGTTTAGTATGTTTAATCCTTCAGTAAAAGTTTCTATTTGATTAACTTATTTCCTTAGCGAGTAACCGTTTTAGCTATATTTCTTAGCTTTGAAGTTAAATTACATGTCAAATTAATGTTGCTGGTGATTTCTGGCATCAGGAAAATAATTCACCCAATTCTCTCCTACATAAATCAGGGCAGTTTTCATTTTGGTTTTATACATTTGGCTCTTTGTAAAAAGTTGCATCTTTTTTGGAAATCCCGATATCCATGACATTCCTCAGGTAAACCTGGAAATACAACCAATCTGTCTACGGAATTACAGTTAAGAAATACAGCAGCATTTTGAAATTATAATTAAGTACTAATCTTGTGAACTAGACCCATTACCTACATACCTGTTGAAAGAAGTGCTGGAATACCTACTCCCTTTGATTACGGCTATTATAAACAAATCACTGGTGGAGTCCAAGGTTCCGCTTTCTTTCAAAAAGGCCAACATTAGACCACTGCTGAAGAAGCCAAATCTGGATAAAAAGAAATTGAAAAATTACCGCCCAGTGTCTAATCTGCCTTTCTTGTCGAAACTCCTGGAGAAGCTGGTTGCTAAGCGGTTGGAGACCCATTTGAGTAGTCACAGACCGCGCTCCTGAAGGTCCATCATGACATTGCTGAAGTTTTAGATAGGAAGATTATGGCCGCATTAGTTCTGCTTGACTTATCTGCTGCTTTCGATGTCATAGATCACAAGATCCTTCAAACGCGCCATGACCACTCGTTTGGAGTAACCGGAAGTGCCCTCTCCTGGATCAAATCTTATGTGAGTGACATATCGCAGTGTGTTGCCATAGGAATGACGACATCAGAAGGTAGATGCCTGAATTTTAGGGTGCCACAAGGATCGGTACTTGGACGTATGTACTGTTTGTATTCAAAACCAATTGGTGCGATATGTAACCGACATAATTTGCTCTATCACTGTTAAGCAGATGATACCTAGGTTTATATGGCGATCATGCCAAAAACAACTTGGTCCGAAGTTGCAAAGAAATTGGAAGTTTGTTTGGCTGATATCAGTACTTGGATGAGTATAAACATGCTTAAGTTAAACGAGGAAAAGAGCTCATTATCTTTAACCCAAAATATCAAGTTAGGATGAATGAGGAATTACGGCTTCTGCTAGGTAATAATGCTGTTTCTGTAGCATCCCCAGTGAACAACTTAGGAGTATATCTTGATACATCCCTGACAATGGAGAGGCAAGTACATGCAATACCCAAAGCCTGTTATTAGCAAATTCGTAACGTTGGTCATATCAGGCGGTACATCACATTGGATACTTGCAAAACACTGACACACACCCTGATAACTTCTCGGCTAGATTACGGCCATGCTCTCCTGTATGGTCTTCCACGCACACTGATGACACGGCTACAGAAAGTACAGAATTATTCTGCCAGGTTAGTCATTCGCACTCATAAAAGAGAACATATAACACCAGTCTTGAACTCCCTGCATTGGCTCACGGTTATATATAGGTCGTAGTACAAGATTTTGAAGGCACTTCAATGGACTACCCCTCAGTACGTAGAGGAACGTACGTATCAGCCGACAAGGTCCCTACGGTTTGAGTCTGGAGCATTCTTAGCCGTACCAACAACACGTGGAGTGACATACGGTAATAGATGTTTCAGAAAGGCTGCTGCAACCTTATGAAATAATCTTCCAGTAACCATCAGAAAGTGCAAGACTCTTAATACCTTCAAAAAGAAGATAAAAACTAATCTTTTTGTTTCAGCTTTTCCTAGCTGACTATATTATGTATTTGACTTGAAATAATTATTTATTTTTAAAGATGTAAATCTGTTAAATCCATAGAATTATTTATTGTCAAGCGCCTTAGAGTAACCTTCTCACAGGTTATATAGGGCGCTATATAAATGTTGCATATTATTATTATTATTATTTAATTGGTGTACTATTTTGCTCTAAAACCATTATTTCCACTTGGTGTTTACCCCATCTTGGTGAAATAATCCTTATTGACAGGTTGTGTGGCCCGAAGTTAATTAGACATGGCCACAGTGATATAATGATCTGTTTACTCTCTTAATTGGGATGACAGCTAGTTACGATATGTTCCCTTATCTAAACGCATTTATTATGTACACGTTATTTTTTAACTAACATATTTGATAATTATTGATTGTATTGCGCTTAGCTGTATAACTGCAGCTCACACCAAGAAATATGTGATTGGGTAAAAATAGATTAAGTTTGCAAACCTTTGTACTCTTGCAAAATTGTACGGTTATCCTGTTATCTAATGGAGAACTACACGCTGATACTCTGATAGATGGTGTGATAGTTTCTTTATTTATTAGTATATCGCTTCAAATATCTCTGAATATTTCTTCCTTTTCCTACTGACAAATTCGATAAGGATGTTAGTGCTTGCCATTAGCAGAATATAACCAAATATATACTTTTCGGCAGATTATGAATCTCCATGGGGTAATTTTTGCGGTTAGTGTTTATCAGATGAAACAGGTTTTAACCTATTGTAAATATTAGTTTATTTTTAATGGTATATATATATATATATATATATATATATATATATATATATATATATATATATATATATATAACGTACAAATTTAAGATCAATAACATTAGATGCCCATGTATACACTTTTACTGTGTAATAGCTAGGTCGAGATGAGTACGTTAGTATTCTATCATTGTTTTAAAGACTAGAATCTTCTCCGGCTTTGACCTCGTTCCATTATGCGTTCCGAGGTCAATCAGTTGCATTCAGCGGATTGCTTTAACATCAGGTAGATTATTGACATCTGATTCACGTACGATCCGTTTTATATAACATGCCGGTTGAACAATGTGCGAGCTTCGTGTTGTATTCACGAAAATGGCGTGCGTTACGCCATGATCAGACACAGGAATGTGTATTCCGTCCCTAAAAGGGAAATTATAAAGTAGATTTTTCCAATAACCAAATAATGTATAAAATCACCAACAACGGCACCACAGCTACCATAAGGTAATAACATAGTGATACAAACAATATACCAATTGTATCTTTAATGATGGTATCAGTAAGAATGTAATCTGTATTAAAATTGTTTTGTTCTTCAAAAGATCATGCAATGATCAGACATGAACGATGAACGTGAATTGCTGACGATTGTGTCAAATTTATAATCCGTCTCTTGCTATATTTATCATCACACTTGCTAATCGCTTCTACTTTTTTTCTTCATCATCAACATCACCATCTTCGTCATCATTAACGCCAAACACGGTAAAGTCATCCGATATTTACGAGTGGTGAAGAAGAATCGATCATAATATCAACATCCTTCTACAGAAATCTCTGAACATTTGCATTTTATCACCCGACAAGAAATCGCCACACACAATCCATTAATGTGATTATTAATGAGATACGATGTAGAAGAAAGAAGGCGATCGGAACTTGCGTCGTACCCGAATACCTTTAAGTGATTGAATCGCTTTGTATTAACTACACTGTACTATAAGATACTATCAGATAACTATTACTACTTGCAGATGGATAAAATAGATCATTTTCGAAGAACGAATCCATCAAGAGTATTCTTCTTTTGTTTGTCGTAGAAGTGAAAGTGAAGGTTTGTTGTAAAGATAGTACATACCTAGATCTAACAATGAACTGTATTACGGATTGGTGTATCTTTATGGTAGCTTAATCTACCTTATCGTCTGCTCCTAGTAGTTTATGTGCTATGGCAGAAGGATTTTGTTGACTTTTCGAGATTTCTACTATTAAGTAAGATTACTTTTTCATTAAACATCTGCACCACGTAGGATATATGGTGTCGATGAATAACACACACACACACACACACACACACACACACACACACACACACACACACACACACACATACATACATACATACATACATACAACAACACACACACACACACACTATATAAATATATATATATATATATATATATATATATATATATATATATATATATATACGTGCACATACACATTTGCACTGTACACACACAATGCGAAAATAGAAGGTGGTAAAAATACATAGATATATATTATATTACTGATATGCAGTGTTAAAATAAAAACAATGAAAAACAATGATATGGAATGTTAATATACATGTAGCGTGGCAATTCCGCCATAACGGACTGCTTTACCACAGTTGTAAATATTCTAATAATAACGAGTCGGTCATACTTTTTATTGTATGTTTTATGCTTTTTGACGCCGTTTAGGTTTAAATGACTTGGCAGCCACAGTACGCCCTTAAAGCGTAGTTGGTGTGTTTTATATAACAACTTTAGTTTCATATACAAGTCCCTTCATTAATATGTTGGAATAACACTATCTTTCCTAGGTCCAGTTATGTCCAGTCCGTACTATGACATTCAAGACTAGCTCTAGCCTGCTTGTTATAAATAACATTTAGACACGTTCTTTTGGCCATAGTATGAATAGCATCAGTTTTAAAATCAATTTAAAAATAAGTCACTTCATGACACCTACCCATCCTACAGACTGACCTTTGTGAAGAGAGTGATAATTGGAGTAAACGGTTTGTATAGTATTGCTTTGAAGAAACATACAGCAACTGAAAAATGGGTATAAATAAGGCTGCTTAGATAACTAGTATAAACATTCTCACAACTGCCTGCCCTAATGTGACTTGGGTATTTTACTCCCAAACTCCACGGCTGTAGTTGATTCGCTTTTTGATGTATGGCGGCTCGGGGACTGATGAGACATTACACATGTCTCAACAAGAAAAGTCGCCACTCTGGATTCAGTACCCTGAAGAATCGTCCAGACTTTGAATTCACGCTTCGAAATTCTCTGTGCCAGGCGAAACATAGAAGTTGGTAACAATACATAGATATATATTATATTGCTGATAAGCTGTGTTAAAATAAAAACGATGAAAAATAATTATATGAAACTAATTTCAAGTCAAAATAAACTAAAAGAAATAGCTCTGATTAGAATGGCATAATCAATACATTTCAAATTATGATGTGTCATCACTTTTGTCAAACAAGCAAGTGCCTCACACTTTTATCCACACAGTCATTGGTTTGACAGCTTTTCGAATGATGCAATTTCAAGTGGTCATCCTAAGCATATCATGACACAACAATACGGCATTAAATGATGTCGAGTGAACCTTACTTGTCTAGTAGCAGTAGCAGTTGTTGTAGCAGAAATAGTAGTAGTAGTAGTAGTAGTAGTAGTAATTGCAGTGGCAGTGATCAAAAGCGAAGAACAATTTGTATGTGTTACTAGTCGTGGAAATCGTGGCAGCAGTAGTAAAATTAAATATTTTGCTGTTTTGCGGACAATTGTGTACACAATGTAGGGTATATGGGCCGAGCGACCTCCAACGGTAATTAGGCGAAGTGAAATATTGGTATAACCCGGTCGGGCTTTGAACCCAGGTGTTATATATATGTGGCCAACCGCGCTACCAGTTAGGCCGTTGGTTTAGTTTATATATTGGACGTTTAGCTGAGCTGTTACAGTACAGAACCTCAGACTTACGGCTTTTCTGACAATTTACACGTAAACGTGAGCTGTACAATACGTAGTAAAGGGTATATAGGGTAGGTAAGTGAAGTGAGGCAGTCGGATAAGATACAAGATTCATAAAGGCAAAATGTACACAACCACATATTTACATTTTGTATTGCTCATCAAGCGGCTACAATATAAAGAACATCAAATTATATCACCTATAATTGATCGCATAACAGTAACTAATATCCCAATTAGAGCTGCTGTCATAGAAAATAATCACATTATTTTTATATTAAATATTTGAGTCTCATTAGTTTCTTCTCGTTTACATTGTATAAGATAATCTATTTAATGTTTTAATTAACGTATTAGGATGAATGCCTTGAAATGAAAACATCAATATCGTTGGAAGTTGATATAATGAGCTGTTCCATCCATTTTAATCATCAATTTCAGAAGTGTTTCATCTATGCAACAACAGCAGGTTTTTAATTAATGATGTATCCTGTTTCAGCCACGTACTGATTTAATGGCTTAATCCTGTTCCTGTCGTAAATTTCAGCCTTTTAATTCTTCGTATGTAATAATTTAATTTTCTGCGGTCAATTTACCCCCAATGGATATGGATATGGCTCATGGTTTTCAAATATATTGTTACATTCGCATACAATTGCTTAAATAGGTGGGCTTCTTGGTGCATTACTGGATTACATTCCATCATTCTACGTGATACGCCTTTTTTCACACAAAAAGAGGGTATTACCGGTATGAGAATGGCATGAATAAAAGATGGAAGAGGCGCTGATCTATACAATTACTTTAGACGATAGAGATTGTAAACAAACTGATTTGAATGTTTGTAAACGAATATTGGAAGGGATGATATTAAGAAAATTCCGTTCAAGGATAGATATAGTAAACAAGGCGAGTTTGTATTCTATCCACATTTGTCTATTGTTTATGAAAGAATATTTTAGCTAGTCAAAGATACCGAATAAAGTTAAGAAAGAAGATTGTCATGAGCTTATGATTAAACCGGCTAGATGTTAAATCGATATGGCCTACGACAGTTTCTAAATTTAGCACCAAACTTGGGATTATGATTAACTTTATTCATTTAGATAGTTCGCGGACAGCCAATCATTACCGACACGAGCATAAGCATACTTCACAATCTTCCCACAGAAAGAGGAATACATTCTGAAGTTAATTAATGTAATCTTAAATAACACAAGGATGAGTAGTAGTCGTTATAAACATTATCTAGAAAGCTACGAGCAATGTTTCATTAAATAAATGAAAAGAAAATAATTTAGGAAATTAATCAGCGATATTCACTTTACAAATAAAACCTTTTTCATTCATTTCAATATAAAAATGTAAATGTTGCTGTCTTACGGCCACTTTTGTTTACAAGGTAGGCTAAATGGGCCGAGCAACCCCCAAAGATAATGGAGCGAAGTAAAGAATGAAAACCCTTCGGACGTAGCCCGGGTGTTATAGATATATGGTCAACCGCGCTACATGTTAGGCTGCGGAGGTGCCCTTCATTCTTTTCAAAGGAAAAGCAATGATGATTTAAATTTCCATATGGATACTAATTCAAATATAGTAACAAAACACACCAAAAAGTGAAATATACAACGAGTTATTAAAAGATGTTAAATATTTATTTTCTTCTAATGATCCTGATTCGATATCTTTAAACGTTTAGTTTTTAATTGCTACTGTAAACCAAAGGTAATTATGTTGGTTTAGATAAGAAGAAGTGTAACGCAATAATTGACCAATTTATTACACACATGTAATTAAACAAGGTGTCAACGATTGCCATTCATAGATAAGATATCAGTAAATCTACCAAGATATCCAAACTAAAAGCCGCCATGAATAGACTAACTTAAAATTATAAGATGTATTGCAATGAAATAACGAAATATAGACATTGGAAATAGGTCGTAATGAAAATAAAATGATTTAACAAAAGTTAATTTTGGAATCACAGATATCAGTTTTAAATGTTATCCATATTACCTTCCCGCTCAAAATGAGGAGGAAAACCCTACAAAGCAAACCCAATAAAAATCCAGACACCCGGTGGATCCTGACGCGTCAGTGTTTACATGCCATCAACCAGCGTCTACAATGATGTCCCTTTATAATCTTATCTGATGATCAATTGAAAGAGAATGTTTTCCATTTAACTGATATTATGCACACGTGACACTGACTTTTTTATATTTTAAATAGTGGTAAATCTAATCTGTGTCAAATGCTTTTATAGGTCCAACGTAACAGTATTAGCAAGAATCAATACATTGACGCGTCGAATTTATAATTAAATAATTTAAATAAACGGTTTTTTTGCTTATTGTTGGACAATATTTATCTAGATAACAGATTAATTTTGGCAACTGGTTTGGGCGTTTTATGACAAAAATAGCCGATAGGGCAATTATTTTACGTGGTTAACAGATGAGTCTTTGGAACTGATTTCAGTTATTGAATAGACTGGGGGTTTTACCTTTGTCTCTAGCAACTTTGTGAAAAGGTGTTTTAGCAATAAATTAAACATGTGTAAATATCGATGTTAGCAAATCATATAGTGTTGTTTTTATCCCATTGCTTCTGTGAATTACTGTTACTTCAGCGAATGAATTAAATTTAGAACTGCTTGGTTTTATAACAGAAATTGACTTATTTTGAAAGCGATAAAGTTCTTCCACAATTGGAGAGATGCAGATGCGATCATATAGTTGATAGTGTCATCGAAACAAATGGTTATGGTTACGTGCATCCCTTAAATATCTTAAACCCAATTGGATTATACTCTTTCGACAAACACTATCAATATACAGAGGTCACTTTCCTTTTTTCTGTTCTTTTTCTTCAGTTTGGGTCAAATTCGATTTACCTAAGCGTGTATTAAAAACAGCTCAGATAGCACACACACACACACATACACACACACACACACACACACATACACACACACATACTTTCTTCAGTTAAATGTTATAATACGAAAGAACTAACCTATATACCATTGTGAGCTCAGTATCTTCGTCTACATAGAATTATTCATTTAACAGCAATATGTTGTTTTTGACCCGCATGAACTTGATTGATTAACGTGTTAGAACAAAACGGATTAGTTAGCTAGATAATCCGTGATTTGATATCTACATAAGCATTTATTTTGATATCTGCGACTGCAAGAAGGCTTTATGAAAACTAAATGAAGATTATTTTAAAAGCCTTTAATATTTGTGTTATTTTTCCCACAGTGAATATCTATCGCGGGGAATTTCATAGTGAGCACATTTTCCATATAAACAGCAATACAGTATTCGACAGCCGTGAAATAAACTTAAGTTTTAGTCCTTCTAAGAGACAAAAGATTCCATTTTAAATTTGTGTATCAAATCGATATTATCAACTAAAAAACACAAAACAAAACATCATTTACAATTTACGTCCAATCATGTTTAAATGATACTCTTCACATCAATTATGACTTATGATTGTCAACTAGAGAAGTACTACGTAATGTTAGAGGCAAATCTAAATATGTGTTCTTCTAATATAGTTTTATTGATTACTAGGGGTTAATAACACTAGATAGTGTTGTTTATCGTGACATTTTAACGCCCCATCAAAACGTCATTAAGAAAGTCGTATTAACAAATAAATTATCATTCTATCAACGATTAAGAATCCTGTGGCCCCTTCTTATCATATATTTTCTGTTATAATATATGAAATCTAATTTAGGGGATACTTTCTACAAACTAACCACAATAGGCACGATTCATAAGCGAATTCTTCATGTCTTTATTTGGCTCATTTGATTCCACATAAATTTTAGATCCAGTAGCTGTTTCTAGAGGTTTAGAAATTATATTTGTGTAGCTTATGTTATATCTATCTAGATTAACAAGAAGTTTCAAAATGCTCTTCGTTAAATTAAAATGGCAATATAGTTATCGATTGATATTTTCCCAAGATCCATAGTTTTGTAAAATTATTGATACAACACACAGTTCATACAGATCCTTGTGATATTTATAACTCTCTTCTAAGCGTTGTTGTTATTAAATATATATAAATGTCGTATATAAATCTGGCTAAATTAAGGCAATACTTCATACTGAAATTTGGAGATATGCTACTCGCCTATAATATTTGTGTATTATCTATTATTATATAATACGCTAGATGAGTTATATCTAATGGATTTAGATCCCAGATTCAATCTAGGTAATATGACAGATATGTTCTGCGATAAATATGTCTCACTCAGAAAAATATGTAATAATGCTGTGTTATACAATCGATGTATGAGAACCATTAGCAATTACTTTCATTAAGAAAGTATATTATTCTATCAACACGACTATTATTCATCGAGTACCTAATACAAAGTGGGTCAGAGAAACATAACGTTATATTAGAATATGTATCCTCTATCAGTAGCTTTGATAACAGACCTTGGTTACATTTATTAGGCAATACTACTAACCACGTGATACCTTTAACATCTGCTGGTTATCTAATCACCGACTGTAAGTGAATGAGACAACGATATTATTTTTTGGAAACATTTGCTCAAATTAGACTACGGTCGTTATGTTACCGCAGAAAAATTTAAAACGTAACCTAGAACCTTGTCAGGCCATCAAAAACATATATTATCCTAAATCGGGCAGAAAAATTTAAAACGTAACCTAGAACATTGTCAGGCCATCAAAAACATATATTATCCTAAATCGGGCAGAAAAATTTAAAACGTAACCTAGAACCTTGTCAGGCCATCAAAAACACATATTATCCTAAATCGGACAGAAAAATTTAAAACGTAACCTAGAACCTTGTCAGGCCATCAAAAACATATATTATCCTAAATCGGGCAGAAAAATTTAAAACGTAACCTAGAACCTTGTCAGGCCATCAAAAACATATATTATCCTAAATCGGACAGAAAAATTTAAAACGTAACCTAGAACCTTGTCAGGCCATCAAAAACATATATTATCCTAAATCGGGCAGAAAAATTTAAAACGTAACCTAGAACCTTGTCAGGCCATCAAAAACATATATTATCCTAAATCGGACAGAAAAATTTAAAACGTAACCTAGAACCTTGTCAGGCCATCAAAAACATATATTATCCTAAATCGGGCAGAAAAATTTAAAACGTAACCTAGAACCTTGTCAGGCCATCAAAAACATATATTATCCTAAATCGGGCAGAAAAATTTAAAACGTAACCTAGAACCTTGTCAGGCCATCAAAAACATATATTATCCTAAATCGGGCAGAAAAATTTAAAACGTAACCTAGAACCTTGTCAGGCCATCAAAAACATATATTATCCTAAATCGGGCAGAAAAATTTAAAACGTAACCTAGAACCTTGTCAGGCCATCAAAAACATATATTATCCTAAATCGGGCAGAAAAATTTAAAACGTAACCTAGAACCTTGTCAGGCCATCAAAAACATATATTATCCTAAATCGGACCAAGGTTTTGGAAATGCTTGTCTTTACTAGTAATTTATCATTACTATAATGTATAGGTGGTATTAAATTAAAGTAACTTCATTCTCGTATTCATTATATATAAATTAATTAAGAAACATTAGTGATTAGTGCTTAATAATTGGTCAACTGATTCCACGATTCAGCGAAAGTATATTTGTTTGTTCTGACAAATATCACACGATCTTTCCGATTAATAAAACTTATTTGAGATGTTTTCTCCATTAAAGCTGATAAGATCTAAAGGCTTTGGTTTTCCAGGAAGTCGGTGGTATACCAATTTAACAAGGGATTAGATACTGATGATTACCATCTTTAAACACGTCTTTAGTTGACATCAGTTAAATAAATGAAACTTTACCCGGGAAGATAATTGCTGATGTAATAGGAAACAGTATCGTCAGTTTTCACTGGCACGTGTTGTATGGCGATTATTGCATTACAGCTACGCATGGTATATTTGGACAAACGCAGGTAGATATACAAGAGGTTTGCCCTCGTCTTTGAATGTTAGTCGTCACTGTTGTTTTGCGAAATGATACATCAAACACTTTTCAAAATAGCCATTATATGCTTTAAATTCCAATGGTAAAGGTATATGGACTGCCAGCCTATACGTTAGACCATAGAGAAGTGGCTCGGTTTATTCTAAGGTATTGTATGATCACTGCTTTGCTACCTGATTGTTTCCTTCTATTAACTATTATTATTGATGTGCCGATTTTTTTCTTGTACATATAAATTCGAGGTTAGAGACGATAATTGTTCATCCGAATTGCGAAAATAGAAAACAGATTTGAGAACTTCGTCAACATGATCGTATATGCTAGAATAATGTAGTAATACAGTTCTTAAATTTAATTTATGACAAGCAGATTAGAGCTAATCTTAAAAGCCATAGTACAAACTGGACATAAATGGACCTAGGAAATATATTTATATTCCCACAAACAACTAAGGTGAATTATATGATGATGACTGTCAATTACATATTTCAACATTAGCCTCTATTATTAATAATTATCACCTGTGAATGCAAAAACGCTTTGTTAATTTTCTGATGATTTAAGAAAGCGTCAAGCTTAATTAGAAAAACATGAACTTGATATTTTCGTGATTATGTTGTTATTTTCTACGTGAATCAACTAAATTCGTAGATTCGTAGCTGTGAAACATGTAAAAGTTATCTCTATATACCTTTATATTTTTTGTATATCTTTTTATAACTGGCCGTGATGGTAAGCCAGAGACAATGGAGATATGTTTACATTTCGAAAACATAGATTGGTTTATTACATAGGTATGGCTACGGTACACATCTAAACAAAATGGCCTTAGAAACTCGTTAGTCCTTGATGAAGGAATCCAATAGCTAGATAATATAGTCATCAAACGGCACAGTGTCTTTCCGTCACCATTTGAAAACTCATCTTTTCAGACTCGCTTATTCTTCCTAAGTTTCCTTTCCATCTGGATCATTGCTGATGAACTATGCATCGTACCCGGACCATGGATTTGCCCAACCTCTGTAATAGGTTTGCCACTGAGCTCGATTCTTTCAATGATATCGGCGCTATAGAGGTTTTTATAATTACGATTATTAGCAGTATCTGAAATGATTTAATAATAACGTGCGATTTAAAGTGGCACGTGGATAACATGTTTGATGCTTGAGCTCGTAGGTTTCGTAATGCAACGGATTCGAACGAATTTACCAAGCATGTCATTGGTGCAACACACTACACTTGGCGATCTCTAGAAAATCGACTTTTATCATAGTAGGAAATGTTTTCTGTAAGAGACCCATGTACCAATAATACTAACCAGTAGTTTCTAACTTTCCTTTCATTTCTAAACATACTAAAACAAAGAGAAGTAGCTAGGCGTACGGAAGAGCACTTAGAGCACATCGTAGAGATCATTCAAAAGATACTGCTCTTTTGAAAGTTCACAATGACGTTGTTCAGGCCTTTGTTGAAGGATCCATGACTGCATTAATTATGATTATGTTTGATTTATCAGCAGCTTTTGATATAATAGATCATCCGATGCTACTGAAGCGTTTAGACATTTCCTTGGGCATCAAGAAAAAGCTTTATGCCGAAGCAGACGTTATACGTCAACTACTAATACTAATATGTATTATTCTTCATATATACACACAGTAAACAGCATCAATCTTTTACAGGAATAGGTATACATACTAAACAGCGTAAATCTATTATAGGTATATATGTACACAGAAACAACACAAATATAGTACAGGTGTAGATATACATATCAAACAGTGTCTATCTATTACAAGTATAAACAGACAGAGTGAACAGTATGAATCCATTACAACTATGGACAGATAGAGTAAAGAGTATCAATCTATTACAGGAAAACATAGACACAGTAAGCATCCTCAATCAATTACAGATCCATATATATAAATAGTAAATATTATCAATTTTATTACATGTATAGCTGGATAAAGTAAACAGCGTCAATCTGTTGTTTATTTCGACTGAAAATAAACGCTCTTCTGGACCGCATTATATCCCGTGTATGTTTGTTCTGTATTTAGTTTAACCCTCTACTCGCTGTAGTCGTACTATCTACTATAACGATCTTTAATCAGAAGTGACCGTATTTAGCCAATCGTTCATCTATTTCTGCCACTGATGCCGTAAATACCACGAAAACCTCAGGGAAGAGAAGCCATTACGACCCTTTCTAGTCGTCACTCTGGTAACTCGATATCCGGTTTGTTAACTCCATGACGTCACTGTTATTACTGGTTATTTTAACGCCTCATATCGGCTGGGGGCAGAGTGAGATAGTTTAGTCTTTAAAGTGCCACGATATAACGCAATGGTTTTAATGGAGATTTCTCTGAACTTTCGTCTAAAGAAAATATGAGCAACTGCTAGGAATGTCTAAAAGAAATGTGTTTAAAAACAGAAGTAATGATGTCCCTAAAAGTCGACACAGATCCTTCACGTGGAGGTCATGTGTCATCCTTATATTATAAACCGTCTATCTATTGTTACTTCATAAGCAGATAATCAAAGATAACACTTATGATGGGACGTGTTGTATATACCATTAGTCAGAAGTGTATATACAGTGTCTGACTTAAGATGCATAATACTTAATTAAGGCATACAACAAAGCCTAATCTTGCTATATTGATGACGGTATTGATGAAGATGGCGTTGTTGTTGTTGATGTTGAGGAAGAGGATGATGATGATGATAAAGAAGAAGTCATTGTGGTACCATCGTAGTGATGATAGTCATATATGATGACAGTGGTGGAGATGATGTTGGTGGTGATGATGTTGGTGGTGATGATGTTGGTGGTGATGATGTTGGTGGTGATGATGTTGAGTGGTGATGATGTATTGGTGGTGATGATGTTGGTGGTGATGATGTTGGTGGTGATGATTGTTTGGTGGTGATGATGTTGGTGGTGATGATGTTGGTTGTGATGATGTTGGTGGTGATGATGTTGGTGGTGATGATGTTGGTGGTGATGATGTTGGTGGTGATGATGTTAGTGGTGATGATGTTGGTGGTGATGATATTGGTGTGATGATGTTGGTGGTGATGATGTTGGTGATGATGTTGGTGGTGATGATGTTGGTGGTGATGATGTTGGTGGTGATGATTGTTGTGATGCTGTCGTAGAGAGGATGGCGATGGCAATCATAGAGTTGGTGATGAAGGTGGTGATGAATATTTTGATAATGATGACATTATTGACGCTGAATGTTTTAATGAGGATAATGTTCATGGCATTAAGTATCCCTATTAATAGCCTTATCGATTTACCCAAATGACCCCCCCCCCATCAGGTGACAATAAACATCACAATAAGCCAATACATAATTCAGTTCAGGTAATTTCGGTATGTTGATTAATAGGTATATTGATTACACATACCCGGTGTATTTGCTGGATATCTCATTGGTAAGCTGGGAGGATGTTCTAGCTGATAATACACCGACCGATCTCATATCTAGTAAGACACCTAGCGTCAGCGAGAAAAACTAAAGTATCGGTACATCTCGCTCCACAAGCCATCATTTCTGTGTCCCATCACGATCGGTGAGTAGTGATAGCTACTGACTTATCTTGGATTTACATATCAATGTATTGTATCAATAACATTTCAGCGAACTTGGGGAATGAGTAAAGGTCTCGTTAATCACCAGTGTGAATTTTACAAAACGCAAACAAGAGATTGAAACTAATATTTCAATGCAAAGTTTGGGTCTGTGATAATCCATCCTGCTTGATTCTACCAGAGTCGTGTGTTTATTTACACTTAATGATGGGATATTGGGGCTATGTGGCTCTAATTCGATCATAAATAAAGATTTCAAATATTATTACCATCTCAATGTGTTCTTTTTATTGTGATTTATATCTGGTATGGGCTGTTAACATTAACTTAGGCCATATTTGCCTCATCGTGGGGCGTATGGGGAACTTTCCAAGGGAAAGATTCATTTTCACAATAGCCAGTCGGCCTATTTCACATCTGATGAAGATGATGATTGTTGAACTCATGATTATTCAGCACTGTGTTTGGAGGGGAATGCGATAAATAATTCCCCCGATTAAGTTATTATTATTATAAATTATTATAAAATATTTTACGAAACTTGTCCTGTCGTTTTTCAGAAAATGTAGTCTGTTTTCACAGATGATGACATCATTCGAGGTGTCGGGCTGGTAGATAACCTAAACTATTTCAGGGTTGATAAATATCTCATTAAATGTTTATTTTGAAAATCGTATTATGTTGCCTAAATCTTCTTTTAGTCCTTTGAACTTTAGTCCAAATGATAATTGGCGTGATGTTTCATGCTCATGCAATGGAAACTTATTAACCATGATTGATTAAAAAAGAAACAATACTGATTTTGTTACATTTCATCGACTAATTTACATCATGATATATTACAGTGAAACGTATGACACATATACTGTAACCATGGCATCTAGGTATGCTTATTTAATATTCAGCAAACCAATAAAGCTATATACATGGACTATCCATTAGTGTTACCTTCTACGACCAGCGGTATAAAGTTCACTGATGGTTCATTCACGACTATACTCGAACAACCAGCTCATGGATGGATTACAAGCATGATAAAATGTCCATATTTCGATTAGCTAAATATGTAGAGGCATATATTAAGGCATACGGCAAATATAATTGCTGAAACGAAGGGGAATTAAATCTGGTATAAGCAAGATATGTATAAGACCTGAGAAAATAGGCTCTAAATTATATGATTTGCTCAGTGGCCATTATTTTGTAAAGGCAAAACATTTTGCAGACTACAAGAAACAAAGTTGTAGAAACAGCCTTGGCTAGGGTGAAAAATTATATTATGATGTCAATTGATCAAGGTAAGCCAGTAATACTGTTCTTCTGGATCGATCTGCTGCATTTGATACAGTTGACCACAATGTACCTTTCTCTAGGTTAAAAGACATGTTTGGTCTGTCAGGTAGAGTACTTGAATGGTTTAGATCCCATCTGGAACAACGCTCCCAGAGAGTGTTTGTTTGTGGTATTTTATCTGACATTCAGTTTTTGTTATCTGGTGTACCACAGGGTTCAGTTCTTGGTCCTCTGATTTTCACAATGTATACCCGTCCTCTTGGGATCACTGCGCAGTGATACGGGGTTAAATATCACTTGTATGCTGATGACACAGAGCTATATATATCACTGAATCCTGACAATGAGTTAAATTTCTGCCCTTCCTTGAAGAATTTAGAACATTGTATTGCTGATATTCGGCTATGGATGGCTCAAAATCTTCTAAAACTAAATGATAATAAAACATATATTTTATACTTGGCATCACCACATTGTGTTAAATCCTTAAAGACACCAACATTACAGATCGGTGCATCTTTGATTACCCCTAATGGGTCAGTAACAAATCTAGGGGTTATTGTTGACCAATATATTAACATGCATGAACATGTCACATCAGTATGCCGAGCTGCCTACTACCATCTTAAGAACGTTCACTGTTTAAAACCATTCTTGATACAAGTGGCACTTGTAACTGTAGCCAATGCCTTTGTTACATCTCGTATATACTATTGTAACTCCATGTTATATAGTATATCTGATTATAACATTAATCGCCTTCAGCGAATTCAGAAAAGTGCAGCTCGCATTGTAACAAATGTTAGAAAATATGATCATATCACCCCAATTCTTCAAAAACTACATTGGCTACCTGTTAGACAGCGTATCCATTTCAAGATTTTGTTAATAACTTATAAATCTATTAATGATATGGCGCCAGAATACCTGTGTGAACTGGCTTCCATTAGAAAGTCATCCCGAAAACTCAGGTCATCCAGTCAGATACTATTGCAGGTATCAATGTCTCGACTCAAGTTATATTGTGATTGTGCGTTTAGTGTTGCAGCCCCCACTTTGTGGAATAGATTGCCGGTAGATATTAGAAATGCATCCTCTCTTGAAAATTTTAAATCTCTTCTAAAAACACACCTATTTAAGGATGCTTTCACAGATAATTAATTATTATTCTTTAAATAATTACAGGGTTTTTACAGACATATTATTTGGGGTATTATTATATTACATATTATTTGTACAGCGCCTTTGAATGGCTCCTGCTAGTAAGGGCGCTTTATTAAATATACATTATTATAATTATTATTATTATTATTATTATTATTATTATTATTATTATTATTATTATTATTTATTATTATATGGTTCTGTGTTAAAGCCAAGGAAAATATCAGTTTCAACCCAGTAAAGGCAGAATGTTCATGCGTTTTGGGAAAATCTGGGATTCACTATCACATAGAAACCTTGATGTACTAGTTCTTACGTTTCTGCAAAAGTTGTTTCACTGTAATTCCAAATTTTACATCTAAGACCCAGAATGGAGGGTATTTATCCTAAGCGAGTTATTGCTGTTTATATAAAGAAGTTGACAGGAACCAAAATTCCAAGTCTTTTGAGTGTAGTCCATACGAAGCTCTTGTATCCCAAGGCATGGTCACTGATGCACACATGCTTGCAGATACCACACAAGAAAGGCGAATGAAGACCGCAGTGTTTAGTATTAGTTACATGTTTACAGTGGAAAACAATGACATACAGTATGTACAAGCTTCATTACGAACATGTAATCATACTGGTTCCACACAGAGATACAGATTGTCATGTTAGATTGCTGCATTACCTGTGAAGTTGATCAGATAGTGAAACAAATCGATGCAAAAGAGACTAGTACGAACAAATGCTCTCGAAATAATGTCAAACTGTTTGTAACAAATGTTTTTGTAAACAATAAAATGTGTCTTAGAATTGACAAGCAAAGAAAAAATCAGATCAACACCGATTTGTGATGCGAGGAAACGAAGTTAATAACGATAAAATCGCCAAAAAAACTACTTTCACACAATACGCCTGGTGGTCTGAAACTTGGTCGAGAAGCAAGCCTGTGATAGAGCCAGGTATTATTTAGGAAACTTTTATGAGGTCAACAATTTTACCACTTAAAAAAGGTTATCACCTATCTGATATCTAGAGACTTTTATTGTCTAATCTCTCTCATTAGTTTGTAATGTTCAAACCTCCAGGGCTTATTAAGATTATTACATACCTGCATATCGTATTATAACAGTTAAATTAACTTGGTCATGTGTGTATTTGTTCCCTCAGCTCAGATCATTAACCCCAAACTAATCCTAGTTGGCCACGTTAAGCAATATCACGTCATATACTTTCAATGAGAGAAAACTCCGAGAAAGTTCATTTTTAGTGTCACATTCAATTTATAAAGTGAGTATTAATTTTATTGTTTGTTCTATTAACTTTTTTCATACACAGATATGTGGGGGGGAACATAGAAGGATATATTGATTTCCTTGATACCGATCATCTCCATATGTCCATATGTAGAAGCACAATGCTGTCACATACACACACATACGCGCACATACACACATACTAGACAGTATTTATAATTTCACTCAACACTAATTAATTCTCTTTTTGTTTGTGCGTGTGCGTGTGTGTTGTTGTTGCTGCTGCTGTTGTTGTTTCACACAAATAATAATGGCTCTCCCCACATAAACCCATAAAAATGTCGAGGGGCAAGAGTCTATTTCATGTATTTAAAAACCAACTTTATAATAACAACTGCACAAATTTATGTTCCTCGTTTACTCCCAAATTATATAACTAGTGAGAAGTGTTCGGTTTATTTCGACCGTGAAGTGTTCTTATGGTGCAGTGTCTAAAGCAATGCGTGGCGAACTTCTAGGTTATAAGTTTGAATCCAGCTAATACTGGATGTTTGTGGGATTGATTTCCCTGGACAGTTGTCTTTCGATCATATGTCCTAAATAGGATCAGCGCCGAGATTTAACCAATTCATATCACCTCCTTTCAGTTCATCAAATTCCACTGTGATTGTCATTTTCCCATCAGTTAGTGCTAATATAAAACACGGTGGTTGAGAAAAATCGACAAATAGTTATATTCTGCCGGTCGTGTACCCTTTCTATATAGCTACGTTAACCTATTGGTTGATGTGTGGGTTCAATCGGGGAATTCCCAATTTTTAATTGTCCACTTTACCGATGTCTCATGGCTAACCGAGTTACTTCAGGACGAGTATGTATTAGCCTTAGGTATCATACCAATTAGTTTAAAGATGATCAAATTGATAACGTTATAGTAGATCAGGATAAAACGCATTAGGACGTATTGAAAGACGTTTGTGTTTTATGGACGATTCTAGAACGAAACGAAGCGAAATATGAAGTGTTGCGTTATGGGCACGCTTCACCTTGTGGGGGACTAAACAGGGAAAATAATCTCGTCCGGTTAATGAGACAAATTAGACGATCAAAAACGCCGATCAAAGAGTTAAGGCGGACTGTGGTTCATATCATAATGAGGTGTTTCGAAGGAAAAAATATACACACGTTATTTAGAAATTTAAAAAAGTTCAGTCGCGGCAGATTTTCCATTTTTTAAGTCGTGTAAATTAATTTTTCCAGTGTGATCGCAATCTATTCCGTTTTATGTCTAGTTAGGAATTATATTAGCTATTTATAGCTATTCCGGTGTTAAGTTAGCCAGTCACGAGACGACATGAGATCAAACGACGACTGGTAGGTGTATTATGGGTAATTTCGTCAACTTCCTGTTACATGTTAGAGGCTGAATAATTAACGACCGTTTTATGCGACACCTTTGTTGTTAACCATATCGCGATAGGTATTTAGGATTATTAATATTATTACCAAGTTATAAGTCACTGATATAAAGCCGTTTTTTGTGTTCTTTAATCTATCGTCTAACATTTTACTGTCCTGCGTCACCATTAGTAACTTACCTAGAGATGTATTAATATCTGAAGGATAATGGTCCATGTACGGAAACGAGACGAGAAACTAAAAAGCGAAATGGAAATATGTCTAGATAAGATAACAAAAATCGATAACAGATAAACTGTTTTCTTGTGGTTTGCTGTCTGTAAACTAACTTCTAAACAGTCTGAAAATGTGAATTAAACTGACAATCAGCTCATAACTAAGTCAATAATAATTAAATACAATATGTTTAACAATGGACATTCAGATTTAAGTGTTGTTGCCAGAGGTTTTATTTCTTTAGCCACTCGTTTCAATCGCAGACTAAAACCTACAAACCAGCGACAACAGTAACTGGTTGTCATCAATTCCTGTTTGGTATCAGCAGACGATATTTATTGGAAGGAAATACGTAGTTTGCGATATCAAACAGTCTCCGAATCAACTTATTTTACATAAAGTATTCCAGCAGAAATATTTCGGCGTCATCGTTCTTAGCTAAAGGACTGCCTTGATTGTAAAATAAAAATCAGCCTATTGGATAAATGTAATTTTGTTTGACATAGTTCACTCTTGAAAATAATTGGAGATATTTCGATTTGCTCATTTTTAGTATTTTTAGTAAATCACGGAATCTTTGCCAGAGTTAAATTATCAATATAAAATGTCCTGAATTAGTTTATACACACTAAGATGTACTCTCAGTTCATACCGAAGACACTCCTAATTCGAGAAGCTATTCCCAGATGTTTGAAGTAAACAAATACATCTTTGATTTCTATAAAATGA
>JAODUP010000797.1:202500-212500 GCA_025642065.1 Paralvinella palmiformis | reverse complement strand
GACTTGTAGCAATCACCATTTAACGTGTCACTGAAGAACGAGAGAAAGTTGCCGAAAAAATTTAATTTGGAAAAGTTTCGACCTCTTATGGGATTCGAACCTGCGACCGTTATCACCCAGTGCCGGGTGATTAACCGCTAGGCCACCGGAGCTCACTAGAAAGGTATAGGTGATTGTTTGAGGCTATAAATACTCTCAGCTTTCGATATATCAGTACCTTGGTATAACCGTCCATTTTCATAATTTCACTGAATTAATATTATATATTAACCGAAAGTTTGATTTTATATTACAGCTTGACGAAGTTAGTGAGCGATAAACGGGTTAATCATCGACCAGGTAAACCGAAATATTTAAGGATGTATCTGTGAATCATCTTGGTAAGCAATCACCGTCTAAGCATTATCTTGAAGAAGAGAGAAAAGTTGCCATAAATTATAACAGATTTTCATCTTTAATTTAGCATAAAGTACATACAAAGATCACTTTCTAAATGGATTATGCATTTTTTGTGTTATTGACTTTTATAACAATACTATAAATTCAATAATTTTGCCATTGTAGTAATTCGAATTTATATTTGCGAAAATAACATCTCTGCTAACTAGTTGCCACCAATAGTGAAATGGCGAGATCCAGAATTAGCGAAGTTAGTTTAATACTCGTTCAGTCGGCATTCCTTAAAAAATAATACGATTAGCATTGATTAAATCCTGCCCATTATAATCCCGGCGCCAGTATGTGACCAATATTTAATCCGTGTTACTTCCCGGGGAATTATTTGGGAAATTGCCCAATTTGTTAACTGTCGTATAGTTCGGGGGTTATAGGGAGATTTCCCAATTGTTACATTTAAAGGTTGTAAAAATAAACCCTTGGCAGTTGATTAATTTTTGGCTCTGAATGTTTTACGAAAAGAGCGGTGAAATATACTGACAGTTAGTGTTATGAAACATATAGTATAATATGAATATAAATATTCTAGGACATTATCTATTTATATAAAAATTTTTAAAAAAAATTTTTTAAAATTTTTATTTTCTTTTTTTTTTTTTTTTTTTATTTATTATTTTTTTTTTCAAGGTTTTTTTTAAAATTGATGGGCCCCCAATTTTTAATTAAACTTTTTTTTTTTTTTTTAATTGGGTTTTCCACTTTTGCTGCTAGTAGGCTTAATACTACTTCTGCTTTCCTACTATTACTACTTCAGCTACTTCTACTACTACTACTATTGCTACCTCGACTTCTTCTACTACTACTACTACTACTACTATTTAGTAGTAGTAGGGAGTAGTAGTTGTTGTTGTTGTTATTGTTGTTTTTGTTGTTGGTGGTGTCGGTATTGTTGTAATTATAATAGTAGTAGTTGTATTACTACTACTGCTAGAAGTAGTAGTAGTAGTAGCAGTATTTGTAGTAGTAGTAGTAGGTTGATGTTGGTGTTAGTGTTGATGTTGGTGTTTTGTTGTTGTTTCGTCGTCGTGGTTGTGTAGTGTAGTGGTACTAGTAGTAGTAGTCGTAGTATTAGTGGTTGTTGTTGTTGTTGTTATATTTGCATTAATTAAAGAAGTATAGTTTCTAATACTAGCCTGTTACTTCACCAGTTTCTGGTGTTGGAGGAGAGGCCATAATAACGGCATAGTAATAGTTGTTTATTTCAGTAATAAGAGAAATATAAAAATAAATTAGCAAAAGAAGCCACACATTAGATTTGGTTATCTCTAGAGACTCGAAGCTCCATCAGAGTAAGAGGCCCTTCTGTGCGTGAGCCTTATCTCGGTGACAACAAAGATAAATCATTCGATGATCATCTGGCTGTACGAGTCCGATTGCATACAGAGAAAGATCACATACAGAAATATAAATATGTTTGTGGAGAATTTACAGTCATCTCGACTGGTGAATTAATTCTGGGATCAGCTAATAAGCTGGGAGAAGCTTATAAGGAAGGTGTCTAAAGTATCACTAATCTTAATTTTTCTTCTAGCTCTTAATCATTACGTTGAGATTCTACGCTCCTTGGTACTCCCATAAGTATAGATCTGCTACAAAAACAGGAGGAAAGTAGGGACGATCTGACCCTGAACTTCTTTAATGGTGCACTTTGAACTATACGGGGATCGCTGTAAACAAATGAATACATTATTAAATGATGGGAAGTAATTTAAATTTAAATCTTCCACATTTTGCCTCTGTCGAACTCCTGAGGGACAACTTTAGCAATACATTCTTGAGGAAAACAACAATCATGAGGAATAGGATCATTGTTTTTTATTGCCCAAATAATACCTACAATATTTGTATGGCTGTAAATATTACTCTTAATGGGAAAATGCCTGAAGCTTTTGTAGTTGAGGTTTAGTAGATATTCATCAAATATCCGAACAAGTCATGTGATTTACATTTAGTAGTAGTAGTAGTAGTAGTAGTAGTAGTAGTAGTAGTAGTAGTAGTACTAGCAGTATGAGTAAAACTAATAGTAGTAGTAATAACAGTCAGTAGTCGAAGAAGAAGAAGAAATAGTAGTTAAAGTTAGTAGTGAGTAGTAGTAGTAGTAGTAATAGTAGTTGTTGTATGTTATTATTATTATTATTATTATTATTATTATTATTATTATTATTATTATTATTATTATTATTATTATTATTATTATTATTATTATTATTATTATTATTATTATTATTATTATTACTCTTAATAGTAACAGTATTAGCAGCAGTGGCTGCGGCAGAATGTAGATATCAAGTTTCCGCTGTGGTTATCTCTTTATATTAATCGCGTTGCATTTTCCATTAATGTCAATATTAGCATTGTTTTCTTAATAATATAAATTAGAATACAACACGGAACTTAATTGTTTATTGATCTGAAAAAACTGCTAATAGACTGGAATAATATTTCCAGCTAAGAAATATTAAATAACAAACCTGGAACATCTGCCTAAAGGCTAAAAAACGAAGACAAATGATTTGTATAATAATATTGTTGAAAGAATTCCAGGAAATTGATATAAGCCTGACAACGTGAGTCTGATATAACATGCAAAAGATCTTTCCACGCCAACAAAGGATAGGTAATAAGGTATTTGAATAAAATCGGCTTTGAATATTATATTACAAGATTGACAAACTTATTACACGGTTTCTTCACATATTTATCACTACGAATTTAATTAAAATATGTGTAATTGATACACACGTTTAGAAATGTGACTCTACTTTAACAATAACATGTTTGCTAATTTCAAAAGTATTTTGTTGTTAAACGAGCAATGTGATACTGGTATAAAAATCTACACTTAACATTATATACTTGATAAGAAATCTTTCTTATTGTTTACATTTGGGAAGTAGCTTCCTAAACCAGCATTGTGTAGATTTCCTATATGCTTCCTTCGTTTTTTTTTTTTAATTTGGCATATTTCAGGCGATAGCAGTGAAGAGGTTAATAGTTATGTCGTTTATGACTGACTAACAACTCAAAAGACAAAGGTTTATAAACTTATCATATATTTTTGCATAAACGGATGATGATGATGATGATGATGATGATGATGATGATGATGATGATGATGGTGGTGGTGGTGGTGGTGGTGGTGGTGGTGGTGGTGGTGGTGGTGGTAGTGGTGCTGGTGATGATGATGATGATGATGATGGCAGATATGAGGAGGATGTTAAGGATGGTAAAACTAATGCTAATACCAATAATAAGAGTATTAGTTTATGGTTTCAAGTATGTAAAATGAAAAGGTGAAACCAAATTGATTACAATTGGAAAGTAACTATTGTATATTAATATATTAAAATTAGAGCTGAATGTGTAAACAATTGGATGTTTTGTCTGATTTGTAAATTTTCCAAGGTATGTAAAAAACGCTTGTTCGTTATCGTTTAAGCCGAATTGATGTGAATAGCTTTTGTGCACTCTCCTGTCATAGGTAAACCTGTCGTATGAAGAAGATTTGTGTTTAGTCTTTCAGCTAATCAATGAAAAAGAATATTCAAAGGTCACAGCAACAGCCAATTTAAGTCATAGCGACAGGCATGTGTTATACAGTATTCTTAAGAAAGATAAGAAAGAAACTTAGGACGCATCTCTACTGAATAACATTGTCGTAATTTATGATACAAAATCAATGCAATCACTATATCGATTTACTAGATAGAACCTGACCAAATCACGGTCTATAATTAGAAGTTTCAGGAAATCAGTGACAGGAAAATCGTTTGGAAAATACGTTTAGCATCAATAACACCAGATTGGTGTTTCCTTCGATAACTTATGAGAAATAGGTTTCGAGTGCATTAAATCCATTCTATCCTATATATTTACAGTATATTTTACGCACCAAACAAATTCTCAATAGGCAATCATTATTATCCGGATTATTAGTCCTTTGAACTTCAAACTTTTATTGAACAATTATTGCAATGTATTAAATTTAATTCCAACAATTTTAAAAGACACACCACATGAAGTAGGCAGATAAGAAGCATTTACAAACTAAATAAGCTTAATTCCATACCACTACTCCAGAGCCATCACATATATTACTGTAATAAGACTGCATAAACGTTTAGAGATCTGCATGGGTCAACTCATATATTTCTGTGGCATAATACACAATTTCTCCCATTAATTCAATAACTCTCATTCATCCACTCATTATCTCGCTCATTCCCTCACTCGACCAATCCAAGTCGCTCGACTCTTCCAGTATATATTTTTTTTAAGATTCAAAGGCTATTTTGGATTACAATCTATAACCTACAAATAATCATATTCAGTGAGTTATTTGTATGGAACTGTACGTTACTTTCTAACTCACTCAAAACTCGCTACCTAAGAAAAAACTTAATTAAGTCTGTTTTATGTCGAGACATCCCTCTTCCAGATTGATTGGTAAGATTAACAACGTTGTAGATTAATATTTCGATATTCTTATGACAATGGTGTTTTCTTTTTTGGTAATGTTGTTACAACATTTTTATTTCTAATTTATTGGGTAGAAATTCGGTTACGTATACATTTACTGATCTACCTAAATATCCGAGATTATACACAGACGTCAGCGAGTTAGAATTTATTATTCAGCCAAAAGGTATACTAATATTTCAAGTTCCACCTGCTGTCTTCGGTCATCTGATTACAACCGTATTTTATCGCTCAGACGATCATCCCTCAGGTAAAACCTTGACCTACGCCGAAAGATATTTTAACAGAACTAAATTATTTTCATTAACAATAACTGTGTGTATTCATTTTCCAAACAAATCGATATCACCTTTCGCTGTCAGTCACTCAGTGATATTCTATTAACAGTCTAACCGGATCCTATCACTAGCTATAGTACGAAGTATTATACAATTAGCTTATTACAGCTAACGTGCTGATATCAATCCGGATTATTAATGAGGCCTCTCAACAGACAAAGATCCTGGAAGACTTCTGTTTATCTTTGTGTTACCTTGTATTGTTTATTTCGTTTTAAATTTAGTTTGAAGAGTGACTTGTCTCGACAAATAACGAGAAGAAAAAGGTGACTATTAATGAAACGGTTCTGGTTGATGAACAAAATCAATCTTGTGTTTATGTTTATTAACCGAGTTTGAGTGGTAGGTCCTTATAATGATGATTAAGATTATTATAATGGTGACGGTGATAAGCATCATCACTATTGCCTGTTATTCCTCCTGGGATCTAAAGCGTGTTTCTTGTTTCATTTCGACTATTTACCTTGAAGCTTATTTCTTTCGTTTAGTCTTTTGTTCAGATACAAGATAAGAAATACCATTAGACAGTACTAAATTTAGTTATTTTAAAATGTAACCCGTATTGCTGATGTATGTTTAGAGAGGTCACTTCGCCTTTGTCCATCAAGAGAAAAATACTTGTTTCTGGAGACTGTGACCTGATCTCTGAAAATATAGTTAATGATGTTTATGAAGATGATTCCCCCTTTAGACTTATGTTCTCTGTTTATATTTGACGACATTATATTACGAAATGGATAATATGAGTTGAGCAGGTCAACATTAAAGATTCTCAATACCGTCAAAATGTTGGAAGTCAATCTATTAATTGTCATTTCCGATAATATAAACATAGAATATTAATTTAGGCACAACAAATAGGAAGAAAAGTGAAATAATTCGATAAGTTGTTCGATAAGAAAAAGAACACGACAACATCAAAACAGTTGTGATTGAAAAATATCATTTAATTTCTTTCTCTGGCAACTACATGACTGATGAGTGAAGTAATCAAATTAAGGAATAATTGAGTGAGTTACACAGTAAATCGCGCTCGGTTATTATTATCGTCATGTCAACATCAATTTTCATTGTTGCACCGAGCGATTCTAAATATTAAATTATTAAATTACTTTCACACTCTCAGAGGCACAGACACCAGGCAAAACGTGTTGTATATGAACAATGTCTTATCCTCTCTAACAGAGTTACGTGAAATATATCCTCATGGCTTTCTTTAAGAATTATAGTAGGACACTTTTTTTATCTGGGCGAACAAAGGAGTGTAGTTTGTATATTTGGCATTGATATTTGGTCAGGGATGTGAAATATGAACTGCAGTTATGGCCACTTTTGTGCAGAGGCAGCCTGGAGATACTCCCCGAACTACAAGCAAGCAAGGCCACTTTTGTGCACATGATACGCTGATTGGCTGAGGTAACTTCCAAAGGTAATGTGAAAGTGAAAAATATGAAAATGTCACATATTCACAAAGTGTAACGTAATTCTATGTTACATAGCATTATTCATTTACATCAGAAACTTGAGGCTTTTTTTTGCCTTCTTATTATAATGCAAGTGATTTAGCTTGGCATTTTCTCTCACCGGATAGGTCATAATATGATGGCATTGAAGTTAAATGGCGATGTTAAGATAAACATATTTAGATTTTGTTTCGCTTATTACCTAAAATATGCTATCGTTAGAATAGGTGTTAAATACCGTTTCAATAAATAAAAGTGAAAATCACTTCATATTGCATTTAGTTGAAAACGGTGATTTTTTGGTTACAAGTTTAATCCGAGTGGTTTCTAGATTTAGAGTATCAACAATTTAAGTAATTGATATCTAATGAAGCCGTTCCGTTCTTTGTATGTAATCTTATAAACTTAACCCTTTTGGTTGACTACAAACGATTTATGTTATTTTATTTAACATTGTCTCATACGTTGTTCAATAATAAAATCCATCGATTCCCAGGAAACATTTATTTCGTTTTGCTGTTTGGCGACGGTATACTAAAACTATTAAATGGTGGTGTTTTTGCATAAAGACAAATTTAACAAATGCAAAATAGCTAACTGCTAGAGATAAACCCGACAAAGGTATTCTGGAATGATATTTGTATATAGTTTTGCGTTCATTTTAATTTGACAACTTGAGATTATTTTAAAATATCTATCAAGAAATATATATAAATATATGTAGGTGTGCCATTAATGATAATAATAATTGCCCGCCATAAATATTCCATTATTTTCAAAAACGGTTCAATCCAAACACTTTTTCGTGTTTTAATATGGTTTTCTTTTTTATATTTTATATCAAAATAACATGTTCTCTTCTTTTCCGAAACATTGTAGCATTTCTATATTCTTTAAACTAGTACCTGTTAAATAATTGAAGCTAAAATATTTGAAAGCAAAGAGAACACTTCCACTACAGGCTAACCTGAAAGAGACCTGGTTAGAGAGAACTTTAGCCAAATGCTATTTTGTTACTGAGCATAGCGCCTTCAGGACAAACAAGGCCGAAGCAGGTGACCCTCATTTCTACCTTTTATCGATTGGGTTATTTTTTCTTTTAAGTGTCACATTTCTGTTATCTGGTGATTAGGTAACGGATAGTTTAGATATTAGTACTTCCATGACACATAATGTTCCAATAGGAGGAGCGGCATTGGTGTCTAAATCCTCTTCTTGTACATTCTAATACAATGTCCTCGTACAGATTGTGTGGACTAATGGCTTAGCAGTGCTCACAGTTTCACAGGATATGGCTAACCTATGAAGTGGCTGTGATATGTATATCAATATCCATTATAAAGGACATTGATTCAACGTTAGAATGTGTCACTAAAATAGCTAAAATGGCAATATTATGGTTGAAGTAGACATATTGATAATAATTATATAGGGAATTCTATTAAATAAAAAAGGTTGCATTATACCATGAGTATTACTATTACTATTGCATGTGCTGGTAATAATAATCAGGCTACTATTAATGCTAGTTGACGTAATTATAGCAACATAATCTGTTATAATAAAATCGTCTGTTTTTATTTGTTTTTGTGTGGTAGAACGTGTTATAGCTAAGAGAAAGATACTAATAATAACATTTAGAATGGATCTAATAATCGCATATTACTGGAATGAACAGGGAAAGGGTTATCTTGTTTACGACTTAGTCAGGTTCTACTAATCTCAAAAAGAAAATTAACAAGTAAACTCGTTTATAGATATGGTGCCTACATCACTTTATTAGAATTTAACGAATATTAATTAATTGCCGAATACCATTTCCAAAACGATGAAACTTTAGGCTACAGCAGCATTACATTTATTCTGTATTAAAATATTCTAGCGGGCTATTTTGACTTCAACGTTTAGTTAAATTAACCATACTAAAAAAGCACAACAAAGTCTTTTTACAAATCATAAAGACCGACTCATTCTTCACCCCAAGTCCACAATAACTCAACTAAAGAAGAATTATTTCACTCACATGAGTTATACTGTTCGTGTCCATATTCTCCATTTTCTCTTAAGATTTATTTTTAAATCTGTCCTTGAAATTATTCCCCTGTAACATTACCCATACATAATATTTATAACACATAATACGCTATCAGTGTGGATGATGTGTAACTTCGTGGAAATGCTAATTTCGCCAAGACCTTATTCAGCTAAAAGTCAGAACTTCGGGTGCTTCAAATATGTCAACAGATCTTACGTGTAACATCCGAGAATGACAAGAATATTCTTTTTAATTCACTAAAACAGCATAATATATCAAGTTATATACAAATATATAATGCCATAAATGCTAAATCTTTAATAAAAGAACTGATCACAAAATGTGAACTCCAGTTTCAAATATGAAAATATAGATACATTGTAATGGAACTCCTTTATTGTTATTATCGTTTTTGTCCTGTTCGTAGGTTGTATTTTCAAAGGATGTAAGTGACTTTGATGTGGTTGCCTTTTTTCAGTAATACGAAGGCAGATGAGCATCCTGTCTTCCATCAATAGCTAATAAACTATCGGCGATATGAGGATAAATCCACCCTTTCCTTCTGAAGAGTGTAATAAAATCCGTGGTTTTTAATGTAATATTAAAGTTACAGTTTATAATGTGATAATAGCAAAAATATTAATAATTTCGCAATTGTAGTGAGATTAAAGGAGTTTCATCTGGTGACAATATTCACTGTACATGCCTTGTCGGGATATAAGACATTTAGACCTTTTGAATATATATATATATATATATATATATATATATATATATATATATATATATATATATATATATACCGTTAGTTAATGGCATAAACATTCGGTACATATAAAGAAAATTAGTTGTGTCATAACTGTAATAGTTCACTCTTAGATGTTATGAATAAAATGTTTAATGTTCATAAAAGTAATCCTAAAACCGAAAATAGTATTTGTAAATTATACATACCACGTTAGATATAATTAAATGTTCCAAATTACTGGAGGGTAGACAATACGATTTCCACGAATGGCGCGATGTAGAAAAGTCACGTGCTCTGACGTCAAAAGGCACAAGGATCATATGGTCGTTTCGATGCATGTCGAGTCAATTTACAAATGCTCTGGCTTATCTATCTCTTGGGTCGATCTAATATGTACTAAGAACTGATGTAGTCGGTGGTTCATTTACATAAATCTGACACCTTAGTAGACACCTTGTGTAACAAACCTTTACAAAACAAT